>OY757012.1:124898078-125138536 GCA_963580285.1 Lucinisca nassula
TTTTAAAATTATTCTTTTTCATGAGATACTATACTACATTCTAAACTTTGTTATATAGTGAAAATTGAATTGAAAAGTTATTATTAGTTGTATATAATTTAGCTTATATTTCATGAGGAGGTCTGGGTGGGAAGGGTTAATCCATATGATATCTGTCTGGTCTGTGGTCTTTTATTAACAGATTCTAAACTAAAGGTCAAGGCATACAACTGGCAAGGTTTGGAAATCTTTTGGTATGCTGCCAAACTATGCAACCGTGAATTTTGCACCTCCCAGCTTTGCTTGTGTTTGTTAAAACTTCTTTTATATCAGCTTGGTAGTTTGTTTGATTTGAGGTTTAACGTCCCTGTCAACACTGTGTAGGTCATTTTAGAGATGTTGCTTCCAATTTTGTGGGACCTTTACCTGACATTGAGATGAAATGTCATCTCAAGCCCTGTCGCCCAATGGGCATTGGCGGTCAGACTCTAATGCTTTGCTTGGGTAGGCTAAGATCCCCTAAGCGGTTTACCATTACTTGTATGTGGTCAGTTTCAGCTTTGCGTGGAAGCATCATGCAGCTCATCTATTACATCCAGCTGTGATGTTCGGGGGGCCAATCAGCTTGATAGAGTCAAAAAGAAGTACAATATATGGAAGAACTTGCCAAATGAGTCTATAATAATTTTGTCACCCAGCAAAGGGGATAGGGAACTATTATAGGCTATTGGGCAAGGTTTTCCACATATTGTACTGAGCACATCACTATGAACAAAAATAACAGTGGCTAAGTTTTATGACCCTGACTCAACTCCATGGGGGCTTGGAGAAATAGACTGGGCTACATGACGCTTCCATTGAAATCCATCGAATTTGAGTACTGGTGAACCGCGCAAGTCTAAGCCTGCCCAGGAAAAGGTGATGTGTGTCGGACCGCTCCTTTAACCCTAGCGGTTTCTATGTGTGGTTGGGCTTGAGATGTCATTTAATCTACATGTCAGATAAAAGTTCCAAAATATTGGAAGCAACATCTCCAAAATGACCTTAATAATATTGACAGGGATGTAAAACTTCAACACAGCCAGACAAAACAAAGATTCTGTTGTATATCTTCAGGACCAAATGATGATCTCTAGTCAAATATGGTTTTTTATCAGTTCAACACACAAAATACTTGACTAAATTTTGATGACCATGACCTACTTTTCAAGGTCAAAAGGGCCCAACAGATTTTCAAAAGTTCCAACTTTTCCCCGGTCTGCACATTTCCTGAACCAATATATGAATTCCAGCCAAATTTGAATAAATTTTGATGACCTGGATCTACTTTTCAAGGTCGCAAGGGTCCAAACAGTGTTGAATTGTTGCTTATCTTCCCCATATCTCCTGATTGAATTACAGAACTGGAAATGTACCAAGTTAGACCAAAATAAATCATTTTTTTCATGAGTTGGGATACAGGAAAGCCATTTTAGGCTGAACATTAAGTTTTCAGGAGCCAATGACCTTGAAAATTAGGTCAAGGTCCCCAAATTCTGGAGTAATCAAACCTTTGGTTAGTTTGTAGGTGGTAATGAAGCTTGACCAAATTTTTTTATTTATTCATGAGATAGTGTGCAGATTAGCCCTTTTTTTGTCCAAAATTGACATAATGACTCTCCCTCATCCTAGTGATATAACCATGTAAGTTTGGTCACAATAGGTTCAGGAGATACAGTGCCTCAAACAGGCCATGCTGAGTTGCTGACGTCAATAAGACAGGATCCGCATCTAATACATGTCACTCTCCCCTTGTTTTTTTTAGCTCACTTGTCATGAAATGACGAGGTGAGCTTTTGGGATCACTTTTCGTCCATCGTCAGTCCGTGCGTCCGTCCGTAAACAATTTCTTCAAACAACATCTCCTCCTAAACCACTGATCAGATTTTGACCACACTTCACAGGAATGGTCCTTAGGTGGTCCCCTTTCAAAGTTGTTGAAATGGTTCCGGTCCATTGCACATATAGGTCACAGGAGCCAAAAATAGATTTTTTTCACCAACAATTTAAAAAATCTTCTTCTCTGAAACCGCAAGGCCCAGGTCTTTGATATTAGTATGAAGTTTCATCTAGTAGACCCTTACCAAGATTGTTCAAGTTATAGTGCTGGGGCGAAAAATGCCCCCGCCCTTGGGCCCTTTGGTTTTACATGGGCTTATATAGGGAAAATCTTTAAAAATCTTCTTCTCTGAAACCGCAAGGCCAAGGTTTTTGATATTTGGTATGAAGGTTCATCTAGTGGACCCCTACCAAGATTGTTCAAATTATAGTGCTGGGGCCAAAAATGCCCCCGCCCCGGGGCCCTTTAGTTTTACATACTATGATAGGCTTATATAGGGAAAATCTTTAAAAATCTTCTTCTCTGGAACTGCAAGGCCCAGGTCTTTGCTTCATCTAGTGGACCCCTACCAAGATTGTTCAAATCATAATGCTGGGGCGAAAAATGCCCCCGCCCCTGGGCCCTTTGGTTTTACATTGGCTTATATAGGGAAAATCTTGAGAAATCTTCTTCTCTGAAACCGCAAGGCCCAGGTCTTTGATATTTGGTATGAAGGTTCACCTAGTGGACCCCTACCAAGATTGTTCAAATTATAGTGCTGGGGCCAAAAATGCCCCTGCACCGGGGCCCTTTAGTTTTACATAGGCTTATATAGGGAAAATCTTTAAAAATCTTCTTCTCTGAAACTGCAAGGCCCAGGTCTTTGCTATTTGGTATGAGGCTTCATCCAGTGGACCCTTACCAAGATTGTTCAAATTATAGTGCTGGGCAGGGCTCGAGAAACTGAAGAATCCAAATCGGTCCAGCCAGATTTCGCCAAAACATTACGGAAATTACCGATCGGTTTCGGTAATTTCCGTAAACATCCTTGGTGATTTGCAATTTCAAAATGTGTTATTAGCGTAACGAATGACAAACCAATATTGCTCTTACACTTGTCAACGAATATAAGCACCAGTATCTCGATTATAAACAGCAATTATTGCTCACATAGTTCAGATTTCATCTACTTTCATTTTCTACGCCAGATTTCATCTACTTTCATTTTCCCAATATCCGGGTCACTCAGCACCTGAAGACCGCTGGCGTGGTGCAGTCAAAGATCAGCTCGATGGTCACTATATTTTTTGCCCTTTTTTAAAACCTTTAAAATATTTCTCTTATTTCACGCATCTTTATTTTGCCCAAGTTGCTTTGTTTTCAAATGGCGACCGATTGCAGCCACGTGGTCGGAAAATGACGTCATAAACCGTTTCCTTTTACACAATACACATTTAATGCAGTCACGGAAGTAACACACACACACACCAGTTTTATGTCACTGATTTTAATAGAGGGCATTTCTAAAAAAAAAATCGTTTTGAACGGGTTAAAAAATCGAAAAACATTTCTTTACTCTCAAACCAAAACATGGCCGAACGAGAGTCATTGAAAATCTTATGTGGCCGAACCGAGTTCTAAAGAATATAAATACATATTTCACGATCACACAAGCCTGAAAGAAATCGCTTTGTCTACAAACGGCAACCGATATTGATGGCACATGATCGGAAAACCATGTCATGCGGTATACATCATTTTAATTCATTCAAGGGCATAATACACACGTGGTTTATGTTATTGGTTTCAATGGAGCGTATTTCTTACATAGAAATATCATTAAGAAAGGGTGAAAATAAAGGCATTTTCTCTGGAAGTCTTAACAGACATGACAGGTGTGTATTGAAAATTGCGCCCTGTGAAAAAAAAAAACAATTATATATTTAAATACCGGTTCTATAGTAAGCCATAAATTAATGACTTGTGGAAACAAACTAGCGTATGTCCTGCATTGATTGACGTAATTTTCTCACTCTGCTAGCATGCCGATAACGCCTGAGGCCATTGTTCACAGTTGAATAATTTTAACACATAGGTCAAATTTCGCTGCGATAAGATCAAAGAACCCGACGTGGACTTGTCCGGTTTTCACCTAGTTAGATAATGAACCAGTCTAACACCTTGTGCTGTAGGCTATTTTTGTAAACATGCTTGGATTATCAGTGGCAAACGGTCAGCTTGTTTTTACAATGATGATTTTTTGAAAGTTTTTGAAAATTTTATTGAATTATGGACCGATTTTTAGCTCACCTGAGCCGAAGGCTCATGTGAGGTATTAGTATACCACAAGCCGTCGTCCGTCGTCGTCGTCCGTCGTCCACACTTTCAAAGAAGTATATCTCCGGAACCAGTGGGCCAATCTTGATCAAATTTCATGTGAAGCATTATCAGGTAGGGGGAAAGGCTGCATACTGATTTCGGGCAGATCGGATTGGAACTCTGGTTGCCATGGCAACAAATAGCTCCCATAGACTTAACATAGGAAAAAGTTTGTCATCACTCTAGCTCCGTCAATTTTTTTCTGATTGTCTTCATTCTTGCAGATAACGAGGACAGGCATGAAATCTCGATCAAGTTCGATTTTGGGCTGAATCGGATTATTCACTCAGGAGTTACGTGCCCTTGAGCGTTAGGAAAAAGCTTGTCATCACTCTAGCTCCGTCAATTTTTTTCTGATCGACTTCATTCTTGCAGATAACGAGGACAGGCATGAAATCTCGATCAAGTTCGATTTTGGGCTGAATCCGATTATTCACTCAGGAGTTACGTGCCCTTGAGTGTTGAAAAAATTGCCTATTGACTTAACATGGGGAGAATGTTGTCATCACCGTAGCTGCTTCAATTATTTTCAGATTGGCTTTATTCTTGCAGATAACCAGCACAGCCATGAAATCTCGGTCAAGTTCGATAACTGGCAGAATCGGATCATTTACTTAGGAGTTACCTGCCCTTGTATGTTTTTGCATGAGGCTTAATGGGAATTTCAAAAATGTATATCTTAAAGACTACTTGGCCAACTTTGATCAAATTTCATGTGTCGCATTATTGGGCAAGTGGAAAGGCTTCATTAGGTTTTCAGGCAGATCTGAGTGGAACTCTGGTTGCCATGGCAACATCTAGCTCCCATAGACTTCACATAGGAAAAAGCTTGTCATCACTCTAGCTCCGTCAATTTTTTTCTGATCGACTTCATTCTTGCAGATAACCAGTACAGGCATAAAATCTCGGTCAAGTTCGATTTTGGGCCGAATCAGATAATTCACTCAAGAGTTACGTCCCCTTGAGCGCCCGAAAAATTGCCTATCGACTTAACATGGGGAAAATGTTGTCATCACTGTAGCTAGTAACGAGGACAGGCATAAAATCTCGGTTAAGTTCGATTTTGGGCAGAATCGGAATATTGACCTCGGAGTTACGTAACCTTGAGCGACAAAAAATTTGCCCATAGACTTAACATAGGGAAAATGTTGTGACTACGATAGCGACTTGAATTTTTTTCAGATCATCTTCAAACTTGCAGGTAACGAGGACAGACATAAAATCACGGTTAAGTTCGATTTTGGGCCGAATCGGATTATTTGCCTTGGAGTTACCTGCCCTTGAGCATGAAAAAATACGTTGTGACCACGATAGCAACTTTATTTTTATTCAGATCAGCTTCAAACTTGCAGGTAACGAGGACAGGCATAAAATCCCGGTTAAGTTTGATTTTGGGCCGAATCGGAATATTGACCTCGGAGTTACGTGACCTTGAGCGACAAAAAATTTGCCCATAGACTTAACATAGGGAAAATGTTGTGACTACGATAGCGACTTGAATTTTTTTCAGATCAGCTTCAAACTTGCAGGTAACGAGGACAGACATAAAATCTCGGTTATGTTAGATTTTGGGCCGAATCGGATTATTTGCCTTGGAGTTACCTGCCCTTGAGCATAAAAAAATACGTTGTGACCACGATAGCAACTTTATTTTTATTCAGATCAGCTTCAAACTTGCAGGTAACGTGGACAGGCATAAAATCTCAGTTAAGTTCGAATCGGAATATTGACCTCGGAGTTACATGACCTTGAGCGACAAAAAATTTGCCCATAGACTTTACATAGGGAAAATGTTGTGACTACGATAGCGACTTGAAATTTTTTCAGATCAGCTTCAAACTTGCAGGTAACGAGGACAGACATAAAATCTTGGTTAAGTTCGATTTTGGGCCGAATCGGATTATTTGCCTTGGAGTTACCTGTCCTTGAGCATAAAAAATACGTTGTGACCACGATAGCAACTTTATTTTTATTCATATCAGCTTCAAACTTGCAGGTAACGAGGACAGGCATTAAATCTCGGTTAAGTTCAATTTTGGGCCGAATCGGAATATTGACCTCGGAGTTACGTGACCTTGAGCGACAAAAAATTTGCCCATAGACTTAATTAGGGAAAATGTTGCGACTACGATAGCAACTTGAATTTTTTTCAGATCAGCTTCAAACTTGCAGGTAACGAGGACAGACATAAAATATCGGTTAAGTTCGATTTTGGGCCGAATCGGAATATTTGCCTTGGAGTTACCTGCCCTTGAGCATAAAAAAATACGTTGTGACCACGATAGCAACTTTATTTTTATTCATATCAGCTTCAAACTTGCAGGTAACGAGGACAGGCATAAAATCTCGGTTAAGTTCGATTTTGGGCCGAATCGGAATATTGACCTCGGAGTTACGTGACCTTGAGAGACAAAAAAATTTGCCCATAGACTTAACGTAGGGAAAATGTTGTGACAGAAATAGCGACTTGAATTTTTAGCTCACCTGAGCCAAAGGCTCCAGTGTGCCGATAGTATACCAAGGCTCCGGAGTCCGTCGTCTGTCGTCCGTCCATCTGTCGTCCACACTTTCAATGAAGCATATCTCAGAAGGCAGTCGACCAATCTTGTTTAAATTTTATGTGTAGCACCATTGGGCAAGGGGAAAGGCTGCATTAGGTTTTGGAGCTAGTCTGGTTCATTTGTTCCTTCATTCTTCTTTCTCTCCATATAGAGATAATAGACCAATGTTAAATTTTTAATCAAAGATTTCTCAGGAACTATAAAAGCTAGAAGCATCAAATTTGGTATTCAATAGAATAATGATGACTTATTTTGTGTAAGAGACATTGGGCTTTCTCAGCTTATTTGTTCATCTGTTCTTTCATTCTTCTTTCTCTCCATTTTGACCAATGTTAAATTTTCGTAAAAGATTTCTCAGGAACTATAGAAGCTAGAAGTCTCAAACTTGGAATGCAATGCAATAATCCTGACTTATATCCTGTAAGGGTCAATGGGCTGGATTCTATTAGCAGATTTAGTAGTCAAGTCTGTGAATTATTAAAACTTAAGTTCTTCAGGTGAGCGGTTTAGGCTCATTGTGCCTCTTGTTTAAACTTCTTTTTCAGTTAAAATCGGTTCAGTAAACCCAAAATCGGTTCAGAACCGGAGAACCAACATTTTCTCGAGCCCTGGTGCTGGGGCAAAAAATGCCCCCGCCCAGGGGCCCTTTGGTTTTACATGGGCTTATATAGGGAAAATCTTAAAAAGTCCTCTTCTCTGAAACCGCAAGGCACAGGTCTTTGATATTTGGTATGAAGGTTCATCTAGTGGACCCCTACCAAGATTGTTCAAATTATAGTGCTGGGGCCAAAAATGCCCCTGCTCCGGGGCCCTTTGGTTTTACATAGGCTTATATAGGGAAATTCTTTAAAAACCTTCTTCTCTGAAACTGCAAGGCCCATGTGTTTGATATTTGTACTGAATCTTCATCTTGTGGACCTCTACCAAGATTGTTCAAATTATAGCCCTGGGGCCAAAAATGCCCCAGCTCCGGGCCCGGCCCTTTGGTTTTACATAGACTTATATAGGAAAAATCTTGAAAATCTTCTTCTCTGAAACCACAAGGCCTAGGTCTTTGATATTTGGTGTGAAGCTTCAGCTAGTGGACCTCTACCAAGATTGTTCAAATTATAGCCCTGAGACCTAAAATGCCTCCGCCTGGTGGCCCTTTGGTTTTTTACATAGACATATATAGGGAAAATCTTTAAAAATCTTCTTCTATGAAACCACAAGACCTAGGGCTTTGATATTTGGTGTGAAATTTCACCTATTGGACCTCTATCAAGATTGTTCAAATTATAGCCCTGGGGCCAAAAATGCCCCTGCCCAGAGATCCATTGGTTTTACATAGACTTATTTAGGGAAATATTTAAAAATCTTCTCTGAAACTGCAAAGCCCATGTCTTTGATATATGGTATGGAGCTTCATCTAGTGGACCTCTACCAAGATTGTTCAAATTATAGCCCTTGGGCCACAAATGCCCCCGCCCCGGGGTCCTTTGGTTTTACATAGTCTAATATAGAGACAATCTTTGAAAAATCTTCTTCTCTGCAACAGCAAGGCCCAGATACTGATATTTGGTGTGAATCTTCTTCTGGTGGACCTCTAATAAGATTGTTTAAATTATAGCCCTGAGGCCAAAAATGCCCCCGCCTTGGGGCCATTTGGTTTTACATAGGCTTATGCAGGGAATATCTTTAAAAAATCTTCTTCTCTGAAACCGCAAGGCCCAGATCTTTGATATTTGGTGTGTAGCTTCATCTAGTGGACCTTTGCCAAGATTGTTCAAATTATAGCCTTTGTTGATATTTGGTATGAAGCTTCACCTTTTTAGACCTCCCTCAACATAATGCACATTATAACCCTGGGGTCAATAATGGCCCTCCCCAGGGCCCACTTGTTACTCTATGGATCAGGTGAGCAATCCAGGGCCATCATGGCCCTCTTGTTTTTTGTTTTTTTAAAGCCTCCGTGGAGTAGTGGTGATGCTACTCGCCTTGTAAACCAGGGGTCGCAGGATCAATCCCAGGCTTCTCCAGACTTTCGGATGAGTCTTTAAACCGAGGCCCCGTCTCCGTATGACCTAAGCTGTTGATGAGACCTAAAACTCAAACACTCATTCATAACTCAACTTGTTTTTTTTTGTTTTTTTGTATTCATGGGTATTTCAAGATTATTTCGAGCGAACTGTTAGTTGGTGAAAACTGGAGTACACAGAGAAAAACATCTGACCTTCCCTTGCAGAACTTGGCAACACACATGACCTGAGCCAGACTTGAACCACAGCCCACAGCTGTGCAAGACCTAATGATTAAGAGTAAATGCTCCTACCCACTATGCCAGGCAACATAACAAAGCCAAAATGAGCCAGTCCTCATTTTCAAGCCAAACAGTTACCGGTATTAGGATCATATATATAGTGCCTAGTGGGGGCATACTTTTCTTATGAAAAAGCTGTTCTTAAAAGCTGGACTAATTTTCTTTATTATATGTAGTTGAAAGTGGCAAGCCCCTTGGCTAGGACCTGTATTTGTTCTTCAGCTAGGTGGATTTTGGTAGTACGAGGACTGTTCAAATATGAATGCAAGTAGAACGTTTTCTCATGCACTATTGCGAAAATCACATGGAAATAAATATCACAGCGTAGAAAACATTTTACCTATACATTGATACCAAACCTGTTAAAATCCGTACACTTTAGCCATGTATATCGTTCGATAAACACTGTCTACTCTTGTATACTAATACAAAGCATGGTTGGAAGAAGGTCAGAGTACGCCGTTGAAATGCGGTCCTATATTAAGAATCGTTGTATTCTTGGTATACGGTGCAAAGACATTTTTGGACGGGTTTTTAAAAAAAATCTGTCCTTGAAAAAAGCGATGTCCGGGCGGGCGGGTGGGCATCGTCCCAGGTTTACCTTTTGGTTAACCTTTTTTAGCTCACCGTCACGTAGTGACGAGGTGAGCTTTTGGGATCACTTTTTGTCCGTCGTGCGTCCGTGCGTGCGTCCGTCCGTCCGTGCGTAAACAATTTCTTCAAACGACATCTCCTCCTAAACCACTGAGCGGATTTTGACCAAATTTCACAGGAATGATCCTTAGGTGGTCCCCTTTCAAAGTTGTTCAAATGGTTCTGGTCCGTTGCACATATAGGTCACAGGAGCCAAAAATAGATTTTTTTCACCAAAAACTTAAAAAATCTTCTTCTCTGAAACTGCAAGGCCCAGGTCTTTGATATTTGGTATGAAGCTTCATCTTGTGGACCCCTACCAAGATTGTTCAAATTATAGTGCTGGGGCCAAAAATGCCCCTGCCCCGGGGCCCTTTGGTTTTACATGGGCTTATATAGGGAAAATCTTTAAAAATCTTCTTCTCTGAAACTGCAAGGCCCAGGTCTTTGATATTTGGTATAAATCTTCATCTGTTCGACCCCTACCAAGATTGTTCAAATTATAGTGCTGGGGCCAAAGATGCCCCCGCCCCGGGGCCCTTTGGTTTTACATAGGCTTATATAGGGAAAATCTTTAAAAATCTTCTTCTCTGAAACTGCAAGGCCCAGGTCTTTGATATTTGGTATGAAGCTTCATCCAGTGGACCCCTACCAAGATTGTTCAAATTATAGTGCTGGGGCCAAAAATGCCCCCACCCCGGGGCCCTTTGGTTTTACATGGGCTTATATAGGGAAAATCTTTAAAAATCTTCTTCTCTGAAACTGCAAGGCCCTGGTCTTTGATATTTGGTATGAATCTTCATCTTATGGACCCCTACCAAGATTGTTCAAATTAATGTGCTGGGGCCAAAAATGCCCCCGCCCCGGGGCCCTTTGGTTTTACATAGGCTTATATAGGGAAAGCCTTTAAAAATCTTCTTCTCTGAAACCGCAAGGCCCAGGTCTTTGATATTTGGTATGAAGCTTCATCTAAAGGACCCCTACCAAGATTGTTCAAATTATAGTGCTGGGGCCAAAAATGCCCCCGCCTCAGGGCCCTTTGGTTTTACATGGGCTTATATTGGGAAAATCTTTAAAAAAACTTCTTCTCTGAAACTGCAGGGCCCAGGTCTTTGCTATTTGGTATGAAGCTTCATCTAGTGGACCCCTACCAAGACTGTTCAAATTATAGTGCTGGGGCCAAAAATGCCCCCGCCCTGGGGTCCTTTGGTTTTACATAGGCTTATATAGGGAAAATCTTTAAAAATCTTCTTCTCTGAAACTGCAGGGCCAAGGTCTTTGATATTTGGTATGAAGCTTCATCTTGTGGACCTCTATCAAGATTGCTCAAAATATAGCCCTGGGGCCAAAAATGCCCCGGCCTCTGGGCCTTTTGGTTTTTCATAGACTTATATAGGAAAAATCTTGAAAAATCTTCTACTCTGAAACCACAAGGCCTAGATCTTTGACATTTGGTATGAAGCTTCAGCTAGTGGACCTCTACCAAGATTGTTCAAATTATAGCCCTGGGGCCACAAATGCCCCCGCCCCAGGGCCCTTTGGTTTTACATAGACTTATAATAGAGATAATCTTTGAAAATCTTCTTCTCTGAAACAACAAGGCCCAGGTCTTTGATATTTGGTGTGAAGCTTCATCTAGTGGACCTCTATCAAGATTGTTTAAATTATAGCCCTGAAGCCAAAAATGCCCCTGCCCCGGGATCATTTGGTTTTACATAGGCTTATGTAAGGAATATCTTAAAAAAAATCTTCTTAGATCTGAAACCGCAAGGCCCAGGTCTTTGATATTTGTTGTGTAGGTTCATCTAGTAGACTTTTGCCAAGATTGTTCAAATTATAGCCTTTGTTGATATTTGGTATGAAGCTTCATCTTTTAGACCTCCCTCAACATTATGCACATTATAACCCTGGGGTCAATAATGGCCCTCCCCGGGGCCCACTTGTTACTCTATGGATCAGGTGAGCGATCCAGGGCCATCATGGTCCTCTTGTGTTTTATATTAGGATCACTTTTTGTCTGTCATCCGTGCGTAAACAATTTCTTTAAACGACATCTCCTCCTAAACCACTGATCGGATTTTGACCAAACTTCACAGGAATGATCCTTAGGTGGTCCCCTTTCAAAGTTGTTCAAATGGTTCCGGTCCGTTGCACATACAAGTCACAGGAGCCAAAAAATAGATTTTTTCACCGAAAACTTTAAAATTTTTTTCTGAAACCACAAGGCCCAGGTCTATGATATTTGGTATGAAACTTCATCTAGTGGACCCGTACCAAGATTGTTCAAATTATAGTGCTGGGGCCAAAAATGCCCCTGCCCCAGTGCCCTTTGGTTTTACATGGGCTTATATAGAAAAATCTTCAAAGATTTTCTTCTCTGAAACCACATAGCCCAGGTCTTTGATTTTTGGTATGAAGCTTCATCTAGTGGACCCCTAACAAGATTGTTCAAATTATAGTGCTGGGGCCAAAAATGCCCCCGCCCCGGGGCCCTTTGGTTTAACAGCGGCTTATATAGGGAAAATCTGTAAAAATCTTCTTCTCTGAAACTGCAAGGCCCAGGTCTTTGATATTTGATATGAAGCTTATCTAGTGGACCCCTACCATGATTGTTCAAATTATAGTGCAGGGGCCAAAAATGCCCCCGCACCAGGGCCCTTTGGTTTTACATGGGCTTATATAGGGAAAATCTTTAAAAATCTTCTTCTCTGAAACTGCAAGACCCAGGTCTTTGCTATTTGGTATGAAGCTTCATCTAGTGGACCCCTACCAAGATTGTTCAAATTATAGTGCAGGGGCCAAAAATGCCCCCGCACCGGGGCCCTTTGGTTTTACATGGGCTTATATAGGGAAAATCTTTAAAAATCTTCCTTGAAACTGCAAGGCCCAGGTCTTTGCTATTTGGTATGAAGCTTCATCTAGTAGACCCCTACCAAGATTGTTCAAATTATAGTGCTGGGGCCAAAAATGCCCCAGCCACGGGGCCCTTTGGTTTTATATAGGCTTATATAGGTAAAATCTTGAAAAATCTTCTTCTGTGAAACCACAAGGCCTAGGTCTTTGATATTTGGTGTGAAATTTCATCTAGTGGACCTCTATCAAGATTGTTCAAATTATAGCCCTGGGGCCAAAAATGCCCCCACCCTGAGACCCTTTGGTTTTACATAGACTGAAATAGGGAAATCTTTAAAAATCTTCTTCTCTGAAACTGCAAGGCCCATGTCTTTGATATTTGGTATGGAGCTTCATCTAGTGGACAATTATAGCCTTTGTTGATATTTGGTATGAAGCTTCACCTCCCTCAACATTATGCATATTATAACCTTGGGGTCAATAATGGCCCTCCTTGGGGCCCACTTGTTACTCTATGGATCAGGTGAGTGATTCAGGGCCATCATGGCCCTCTTGTGATTAATATTAGGATCTCTTTTTGTCTGTCATCCGTGCGTAAACAATTTCTTCAAACAACATCTCCTCCTAAACCACTGATCGGATTTTGACCAAACTTCACAGGAATGATCCTTAGGTGGTCCCCTTTCAAAGTTGTTCAAATGGTTCCGGTTCATTGCAGATATAGGTCACAGGAGACAAAAATAGATTTTTTCTCCGAAAACTTAAAAAATCTTCTTCTCTGAAACCGCAAGGCCCAGGTCTTTGATATTTGGTATGAAGCTTCATCTAGTGGACCACTACCAAGATTGTTCAAATTACAGTGCTGGGGTCAAAATGCCCCAGCCCCGGGGCCCTTTGGTTTTACATGGGCTCATATAGGGAAAATCTTTAAAAAATCTTCTTCTCTGAAACCGCAAGGCCCAGGACTTTGATATTTAGTATGAAGCTTCATCTAGTAGACCCCTACCAAGATTGTTCAAATTGTAGTGCTGGGGCCAAAAATGCCCCCGCCCCGGGCCCTTTGGTTTTACATAGGCTTATATAGGGAAAATCTTTAAATAACCGCAAGGCCCAGGTCTTTGATATTTGGTATGAAGCTTCGTCTTGTGGACCCCTACCAAGATTGTTCAAATTATAGTGCTGGGGCCAAAAATGACCCCACCCCGGGGCCCTTTGGTTTTACATGGGCTTATATAGGGAAAATCTTCTTCCCTGAAACCGCAAGGCCCAGGTCTTTGCTATTTGGTATGAAGCTTCATCTGATGGACCGCTACCAAGATTGTTCAAATTATAGTTCTCGGGCCAAAAATGCCCCCGCCCCAGGGCCCTTTGGTTTTACATCGGCTTATATAGGGAAAATCTTTAAAAATCTTCTTCTCTGAAACCTCAAGGCTCAGTTCTTTGATATTTGGTATGAAGCTTCATCTTGAAAACCTCTACCAAGATTGTTCAAATTATAGCCCTGGGGCCAAAAAAGCCCCCGTCTCGGGCCCTTTGGTTTTACTTAGACTTGTACAGGGATAATCTTTAAAAATCTTCTTCTGTGAAACCACAAGGCCTAGGTCTTTGATATTTGGTGTGAAATTTCATCTAGTTGACCTCTATCAGGATTGTTCAAATTATAGACCTGGGGTCAAAAATGCCCCCGCCCCGAGACCCTTTGGTTTTACATAGACTTATATAGGGAAATCTTTAAAAATCTTCTTCTCCGAAACTGCAAGGTCCATGTCTTTGATATTTGGTATGGAGCTCCATCTAGTGTACCTCTACCAAGATTGTTCACATTATAGCCCCCGGGCTGCTAATCCCCCGCCCCGGGGCCCTTTGGTCTTACATAGACTTATAAAGAGATAATCTTTGAAAATCTTTTTCTCTGAAACAGCATGGCCCAGGTCTTTGATATTTGGTGTGAAGCTTCATCTAGTTGACCTCTATCAAGATTATTTAATTATAGCCCAGAGGCCAAAAATGCCCCCGCTCTGGGGCCATTTGGATTTGCATAGGCTTATGTAGGGAATATCTTTAAAAAATCCTCTTCTCTGAAACCGCAAGACCCAGGTCTTTGATATTTGGGGTGTAGCTCCATCTAGTGGACCTTTGCCATGATTATTCAAATTATAGCCTTTGTTTATATTTGGTATGAAGCTTCACCTTATAAGACCTCCCTCAACATTATGCACATTATAGCCCTGGGGTCAATAATGGCCCTCCCCGGGGCCCACTTGTTACTCTATGGATCAGGTGAGCGATCCAGGGCCATCATGGCCCTCTTGTTTCAAAGTGATATTTTTCATCTATTCTCTAGCAGATTGTTTTAATATCAGGACTGATGCATAAGTGGAGGTACTGCTTTCATGTATTATCCATAAATGGCGCAAAAGACTAAAATTTTGGCGGAAATTGTCATTTTTCAAACTTGTGTTTTTAAGGTTTACCTTTTGGTTAACCTTTTTTCAAATGCCAGTGTAGTGGATAGAGTGTTGGACTACGAATCCTATTGTTGACTATGAATCTGAGGGGCGTGAGTTCAAACCCCGGTGGAGACATTTTTTTTTTTTTTTTTTCTTTCTTTTTTCATTCTTTTTTTTCTTTATTTTTCTTTTCTCCTCCATAAACACATATGAACAATTATTATCTTCCTCCCCTGATGGTTGCTAGTAATAATACATACATGCATGCACAGGCATGGAATTTTTTTTTTTTTTTTTTTTCGTTCTTTTTTTAGCTCACCTGAACACGAAGTGCTCAAGGTGAGTTGATGTCCATCGTCCGTCAACAATTTCTTTAAACGACATCTCCTCCTGGGATAATGGCCCGATTTCAAATTTATTTTACAGAAATGTTCACTAGGTGACCCTTTTTCAAAATTGCTAAAATCAGTGGCCACTAGAGCTAAAAATAGAAAAAAAAAACTATTTTTTTTCTTCGTAAAACACATAAAAAAATCAACCCCCCCCCTTGCCTCCACAAAAAGTTGTTACTGGGTTAGGATATTGCATTTGTTCTGTACATACATGCATACATAGTTTTACATGCATACAGAAATGTTCATTAGGTGACCCTTTTTCAAAATTGCTAAAATCAGTGTCCACCAGAGCTAAAAATAGAAAAAAAAAAACTTTATTTTTTTTTTCTTCGTAAAACACATAAACAAATCATACCCCCCCCTCCACAAAAAGTTGTTACTGGGTTAGGTTATTGCATTTGTTCTGTACATACATGCATACCTAGTTTTACATACCTACCCACCCCACCCTACCCTAACATACCCTACCCCACAACCCCACCCCCATCCCCAAACAACCCCAATCCACCCCCAACCCCACCCCATCCCACCACTCCCCACCTTACCCGACCTCACCCCATCCCACCCACCCAAGCCCGCCCCACCCAACAACCCCATCACACCCCACACCACACCCCACCACAAATTCCACCCCGTCCCACCCCACCCCTAACCCACCCCACCCCACCCTACCCACACCAGCACACCCCACCCATGCCACCACCATCCTAACCGTACTGAAAAAAAAAACCCGTCCATAATGCCGTTAGCCATTTTTCTTGTTGATGAAATATGTTCGGTTTATGGGCATAATGAAATGTCTTTTCCGACAGTTTTTCGTTGGTGTAAGAAATTCAGCTGTGGACTAGGCTCAACAGAAGATGCACCACGTGATCGTCGGCTGTAAAGAGCAACATCTGCCAAGATGGTTGCTAGAGTGACAGAAATAGTTGCTACCGATGCACGATACACCACTAGGCAAATATCTAATGTGGTTGGCATCTCATTAGGAGCAGCTCATACAATTCTGAAATGGGATTTGAAAATGAGAAAGATCTGTGCTAGATGGATTCCCCATCTGTTGACAGCTGAGCAGAAAAAGACACGTGTTCAGTGCGCGAAGAAGTTGCTTAAAAAGTTTCCAAATTACAATGCACGGTCTTTCGCTAATGTCGTCACAGGTGACGAGACATGGGTTCAATTTTTTGAGCCAAAATGAAAGATTCAGAACAAAATATGGGCAACAAAGTATTGCAAAAGACCATGCATTGCAAAGCTGACCATGAGCCTCAAGAAGGTACTGTGTATGCCATATTCGTTTCAAATCAGGGCCCTGCTATTCAGGTTGCTGTGCCTAAAGTCAAATCTGTAAATGCGAAGTTTTACAAGAATAAAGTTCTTCGAAAATTGAAGAAATATTTCAAAGAACGAAGACCCACAACTGGTTTGGCCAATGTCAGATTGCAACATGACAATGCGTCATCGCACAAGGCATTCATTGTGCAAGACTATCTGAAGCAGGAAAAGGTTGTTGAACTCCCTGACCCCCCGTATTCCCCTTACCTTGCCCAGTGTGACTTTTTTTGTTCCCACGGCTGGAAAAATACCTTTCTGGTCGAAAATTGGTACAGCGTAAACACCTTGGTTCTGCAATATTCCAGTGCCTTCATAGTATACCTCGAAAAGACTACCAAAATGCATTCAATGATTGGATCAGAAGACTGAAAGTTTGTATATCTGTTAAAGGGGAATACTTTGAGGGGACAAAATAAATTTTTCATCTAAATCTATCACAGAATCATTTTTATGTGCTTAGTTGCATTCATATTTGAACGGTCCTCGTATGTACTTTATTCCAGGAGACTTCCCCATTCAGTGAATCACCAGTTGAGTTCCCATTATATTACAATTGCAGCGTCTGCCTTCTATGTCATGTTTGTTCAAAACCAGATGCAGTGTGTGCCCATCACCCCCCCCCCCCCTACACACATACCCACCCAACCTCACTGCTTTGCATATGCAAAAGCAACCAGTGATGGATTTAGGCTTAAGCCCAGCTTTATCCAGAAGTTGGAACTTATAAGTTCTGCTGGTAATATGCCTAGAAATATCCTTTTTGCTATTTACTGATTATTATTTCTAAGCTGCAAATTTGTTGCAGCATTAATGCAACACTTAGTTTGACCAAAAATACAAGTACACACAAAAAAAAATATTGCAACCTTCACTATTCAACAAAGTTCTGTTAGTAGTGTAGTATCCCACAAAAGAAGATAAGTTTAATAGTGAAGAATAAGCTTATTATTGAACAAATATTATAGCCGGCTGTCAGCGACTTTTAAGTCTGGTGACAGACGGCTGTCACTAGACCTAAAAGTCTGGTGCCAGCCGGCTGTCAGCAGACACTTCCTTTATATTTTCTTGTCCTTTGGGACCATTGATTCCATTGTTGAATTTTGAAATATTTGAGGGTCACTGATGAGGCCTAATTGGCCAAAACTAGCTAGTCTGGCCCAGAAAACATGTACACTCTATATTTTCCAGTTCCGTGGTGTATTCCTTGCTTCCAAAGGGTAACCCTTTCTAGAACATATTTACTGTTTGTTTCCTTCTAAACACATGAATATGTGTATCTAAAAGAAAACATACACTAAGCCTGGCCACAAATCAGGCCAAAAAACAGTGTGCTGATGATGGAAAATATTGCTGTTCGGTTTATTTTCAGTACTCCTTAAAATTTCTTGTTACTCCTTCTTTTTTTTGAAAGACGAGTACTGTACTTTTTGGAAGAAAAAATTATCTAAAGCCCTGGACAGTACTGGTCACAGTGGTGAAAGACCCTCCCCACATCCGTCCTGTCCCATCGGCGTTGCCACAGTGTCTTTAAGTGGGCTTGGCTTGCCACTTTAACGTCAGCAGGTGATGTTGATGCGCTTCCTTCTGGAAAGATACTGGCCTCTTGTGCAACCTCCTTAGCAAGCCTGTCCACCTCCTCATTTCCAGCTGTAGAGCTGTGTCCTGGGGCCCAGTTGATTTCTACCCTTGTACCAGCTTGCTGCAGAATGTCGATAGCAGTTCTGATGTCTCTGGTAACAGATCTGTAACTGGTGTCCTTCAAGTTCAGGGTGGGAATACCGACTGTGGACTGGCTGTCGCTGAAGATCTTTAGAAGGCTGCTTGTGGTGGATGTCAGTTGTTGTACCATATATTTAAGGGTAATGAGGACTGCAACCAGTCCACCCAGCAATATCGATCCTCTTCTGGTCACTGGTCTCTTCAGACGTACTGGCTGTAGATGGTCATCGAAGATAACTGTCCCTGCCCCACATGGGCCTGGATTTGTGAGGCAGCTACAGTCTGTGAAGGCAAAAGGTGTTCCTTCTGGGGCTTCCATCATAAAGTTCAGTATAAGTTCTTTTCCTTGCTCTTGTTGGTCGCTTGTGCGAGTCTTGGATGAGCCTAACCTACTCCAATATTGCAGGGCTTGCTGTCATTCCTATGATTCCCTCTTCATACTCAGGTTCCTCCTCCATGTGCTGGATATTGACTCCTGTCTCCTTTTTCATCTCACTGGCGTATGTAAGACCAGTCTGAGTGGTGAGGTAATGAGTTGCACTATGCTTTGGGAGTTGTCGTTTTCTGTCATGCTGTTTAGCTTTATGGGCTGTCTTGTATATTTAGCTTGTATTCTGCCATACGCCCTCGCAGACATTCTAGGCAGGTGTATATTACATACACTACAGTTTTGCAGGATGAAAGCCTACACAGTAATCATGTAATTATGGAAGGGTTCTTTAACCTGCACAGGGGATGGTACTCCCTGCACAGGGGGCCTCCAGTTAACGTCCAGATCCGAAGGACCGTGCACTTTATGACATTCATCCCTGCAAAAGATGCCAATGGAGCGTGTTTGGACACCGAAATTTTATCCCCGCTGCCGGGAATCGAACCCGGGACCTCTAGCATCCGAGGCAAGTGCACTAACCACTGAGCTATCATGCTCTATATTATTGTTCTGTATATTTCCTTCCATTTCTGATGATTGTCTATAGGAGCTTTTTTCGTGACATACTTCCGGTTCTAAAAATAGAACGGGAAAAGTCCTGGTCGTCAAGGGGGGTATTGATTCAAGACAGTGAGACAGATAAAGTGTTAATTACAGCGTGAAACAATGGGCTTATTTTATTTTTTTTTTTTTGGCGAATTCTACTGTCAGATGATAGGAGAAACACTGATATGCTGCCAGGTGTGAAATTTATGTATTACGAAAACATGTCTCTACAAATACATTATCAATTTTTCGACCAAAAAGTGGAAATTTTAAGGTGAAAATTTATGTTATTTTTTCTTATTTCTGCTCAAAACATAGATTGTGGGGACTCGACAGAACCGCCTCGACAAGGTGGTTCTATCGAGTTCCCACAATCTTTGTTAAGAAAATAATGTTTACTCCTGTAAACCCCAGTTTTACTTTATAAAAATGGGGTTTGAGGGGGTCAAATCCCATAGGCTTATTTTTCATGCTGGCAAATCCCATGTGTTATTTTTAGTTAAATGCTCTTAAAGACCAGGGGCCAAGTATAAAAGCCAAGGGGTCTGAAAAATGGCAAGTGTGTTCCCTAGTTCACATACAGTCATCATGTAGCTTTCATCACAGAAAATGCAAAGCACTGGCCACATAAAAAATCAAAGTACTGAAAGTACTGAAGAAAGTTGATTTATGAGGAATAATTATTATATAACAATGTTAGTCGTACATCAAGCAGTTATCTAGATATTTTTTTGAAAAATCTCGAGACAAACTTCCCATATCACAGGTCCTGGTGTATGAATGTCATTTGACGTGTCACCTGTAACAATTCTGATTTGACAAGGTCCCAGAGGGTTAAAAAATTCGACAAAGAAAAAAAAAAGATTCATTGATTGTTAAATTGAGTTAAACGACAGGTCAACCCTAGTGGATCATCTTTGTCTTCTCCAAGAGAAAGGGGGAAAAGAGATAGAAGAGACAGTAGAGGAGTTGATTTGTTTGTTTGTTTGTTTGATTTGAGGTTTAACAGGACATATCAAAAAATAGATATATCTTTAAAAGACAGCTTTTTCTATATTCCAGGCCCAATTTCATTCAGACTTCATCTAAAGGGATGTTGCTTAGGTGACCCTGTTGCAAAATAGCTAAAACGGCTCTGCTCTGATTAGAAAAATGGCTGCCAGAGCTCAAAATTGAAAAAAAATGTCAGCTTGAAATCAGGTGAGGGATTGAGAGCCAAGATGAAATTGTTACAGTTCATCTTTGCATTTAGGTATTGCTAATATATTTTTGTTTTGCATACCCATTTTTCCATTTTGTGGGAAAGTATCAGTCCTTTTGGCTTTCTGCTTGTGATGTTTTCATTATAGTGTCTTGAAGTTTTTTATTTCCCCGGTAGCGACAGCAGAGACATATTGTTTTTGCCCTGTCTGTTTGTTGGTTTGTCTGTTTGTAAGTGGACAACTTTAACATTGGTCACTACTTTTGAACCTTTTGGGATAGAGCATTCATATTTGGCTTGAAGGTTCCTTGTGACAAAAGCTTTACATTCATGCAAAAAATTTTGACCTGTGACCTTGACCTTTGACCTACTTAAAATAAAAAAATAACATTTTGGTCATAACTTTCGGACCATCTGAGAAAGAGCCTTCATATTTACATGTAGGTTCCTTGTGACAAGAGCTTTACATTCACACAAAATTTTTTTAACCTGTGACCTTGACCTTTGACCTACATAAAAGAAAGTGGTAACTTTTGAACCGGCTGAGATACAGCCTTCATATTTGGCATGTAGGTTCCTTGTGACAAGAGCTTTACATTCATACAAAAAATTTGACCTTGACCTTTGACCTACTTAAAAGAAAAAAAATAACATTTTGGTCATTAATTTCGAACTGTTTCGGATATAGCCTTTATATTTGTCATGTAGGTTCCCTGTGATAAGAGCTTAACATTTATGTGAAAAATTTGACCATGACTTTGACCTTTGACCTACTTAAAAGAAAAAATAAAATTGTTCATAACTTATTATCCGTTTAAGGTAGAGCCTTCATATTTGGCATGTAGGTTCCTTGTGACAAGAGCTTTACTTTTATGCAAACTTTTTTGACCTGTGACCTCGACCTATGACCTACTTTAAATATTTATTTTTATTGTTCATAACTTTTGAACTGTTTAAGATAGAGCCCTATTATTTGGCATGTAAGTTCCTTGTGTCAAGGGCTTCCCACTCAAACCAAAAAATCTCGACCGTTGACCTTGACCTTGAACTGTGACCAACTTAAAAAATATGACCATGCCCAGGGACATGTTTGTGTTTTACAAACACATCTTGTTTGTGTTGTTGTTGTTTCTTTCCTTTGGTGTCTTGGATCTGAAGTGTGATGTAATTGTATTTTTTCTGATCATTGCATTCACTTCTGTTTGCTCAAATGTTGTTTGAGCTGCAATATTCAAATTCTGGCACGGCTGACCAATTTTTTTTTTTGTAAAGATCAAAGGCCTGAACTGAAATATTTTTCACCATCACAAGCCATCCAACTAGATGAAGAGCCTACCCACTTGTCAATGATGACCATTGATTCGTCAATGTATTTTGTCATGATGATCAATACAAGTTAAATTTACATCATGTGCTGTACATTTTTAGGTCACAGAAGCAAAGTTGTGATTCCTTTTCTGTCAAACATGATTGGCTTGTCTCCATAGTGCTTTGTGACAATCTTTGTACATTCTTGCCATCAAAGACCTAGAGGTAAATCAAAATCTTTTGATCTGACAGTTAGGAAATTTATCAGTTCTGTTAGTTGAATGAAGAGAATGTTGCAGCCAAATAAAAATGAGTACTATCTATTACTGACTGTGGGCATGTTAAAATTTTAAGTGACAAGGACCCTTTTTGCATGACATGGCTCATGTACATTTGAATCAAACCATGATAAAGGGCCCAAGCTTAGTGTTTTCTAGTTCATGTTTTCCAAATTTATGTTCATGCACACCAAACTAATAGGGCTGGACACATGGCTTTTTTAACAAAGCTACATGTACATCAAGATCTCAACATGTCTGAGCAGCAAAGGCTGTGGTGAGACAGCACTCATGGACAGGCTCACCTGAATCTTTGCAGATCTCCTATGAGATAAGTACCATTTTCTCAGGGGTTGACTCATTTTGTTATTTTTTGCAGGAATCTGCATGAGAGTATCTGAATTGAAAGAGCACCCATTGAAAAGGCAACATGCGGCGGCAGCTCATTTTATTTCTGGTCAGTTTTCAAATTCTCTTCCTCTTTGCTGATGATTTTCCTGACATACAGACAGAAGATGTATCCAATGAAGAAGATGATTATTATGCTGATGATTTAGATGAAGGTATTAAACCATCAAAATATGTGTTTGAAGTTGATGAATCCTCTCAGAATGTTATGCATGAGTCTGATACTAAGAATCCTTCTCACACAGAATCCCAGCATATTGAAACTTCACATTTAAATAAATTTGCAGGTGATGGTAAAGCAGTTGATGGTGTCAATGATCTTGGTCAAAATGCTCATTCTTCCAATAAATTAATGCAGACGAGAGAAAATCAATATGCTTCGGAAAAAGTGTCATCTGGGAATAAAAAAGAAGCTAAGCTTTTCACAAAAGAGTCAGATGGAAGTGCTGAGGGTGGTAACTTACTTTATGAAGAAGCAGAATTAGGTGAAGAAACTTTTACTGAACAAGTTTTAAGGCTAAACAATAAGATAAAGGAAACGGTAGGTAAGGCAATATCAGTTGAGATGGAACAAATTCAGGACATAGACAAGGATGCAATGAAGGAAAAATCGGCAGGCAGACTGGAAGCAAAAATAACTCCAAATTATGGCACTGACAAGCCTGATCAAAACAAAATTGTCGAAAATCAGCCAGTACTTGTAACTGATTCTGTTTTTGAAAAGAAAGAATCAGATTCAAAAGTTTCTGTGAACAAAGTGTCTGAAACAACCGGTAAGACATTTGATAAGGAAAAGTCGTTAAAGGAAGAAAGTATAACAGACAATATTCAAAAGCTTGGGCAGAAAGTACTTGATACAGAACATCCAACTCATGATTTAGATGAATATGATGATCTTGATTTCCCGGATGATCCTGAAGAAGTGTTTACAGATGAGGAGAATTTGGATGATGATGATGATGATGATGATGATGATATAAGTTTTGTTAGATCCTCAGAAGAAAGTAGTGAATCTGAAAAGGCTACATTTTCCACAAATAAGCTGTCTGATGTCAAAATTGGACTGCAAACAGAACAAAAGAAAGAAACTTCAGCTAAGATTGATGAAAACATGGACAACAAAGAAAACTTGGAAGGGTTTCCTCGAGAAGAAGCCACAATTTATGAAGATGAAAGTGAAGGTGGTTCCCTTCTTGATCAAGTCATTAATCTAGGTGAGAAACTTAAAGCTAAAGCAGGTACAAAGGTGACAACTGAAACAGAAAATAGAATGGTGAAAAGTCAGCCAGTACTTGTAACTGATTCTGTTTTTGAAAAGAAAGAATCAGATTTAAAAGTTAATGGGAACAAAGCGTCTGAAACAACAGGTAAGACACTTAATAAGGAAAACTTGTTAAAGGAAGAAAGTATGACAGGCAGCATTCAAAAGCTTGGGTTGAAAGTACTTGAAACAGAACATCCAGCTAATGATTTAGATGAAAATGATGACCTTGATTTCCCGGATGATCCTGATGACGTGTTTAAGGATGAGGAGAATTTGGATAATGATGGTGATGATGTTATCAGTTTTGTAAAATCCTCAGAAGAAAGTAGTGAATCTGAAAAGGCTACATTTTCCTCAAATGAGCAGTCAGATGACAAAATTGGACTGCATACAGAACAAAAGAAAGAGATGTCAGCTAAGATTGATGGAATAATGGACAACAAAGAAAGCTTGGAAGGGTTTCCTAGAGAAGAAGCCACAATTTATGAAGATGAAAGTGAAGGAGGTTCCCTTCTTGATCAAGTAATTAATCTAGGTAAGAAACTTAAAGCTAAAGCAGGCACAAAGGTCACAACTGAAACAGATGAACTGAAAAAGAAAATTGACAATGAATTTGATTTAATTGATAAGGAGATAGGGAAGATTTCAGAACTCGTAAAGGAGCCTGACACTAATAATCACCTTAAATCTGCAAGGAGAGGCAAACTTTCTGAATCCAGTAAAGATTTTGCAAAAGAAGAAGCAAACTCGGTGTTTACTCTGCCTTCTGTAGAAATCACAGAAGTGAAACAGAGATCTGACAGTAATTTAAAGAGTGAAAAAAATCCAGAAAGTATTGCAAAGATTCTTAATTTTCACACACAGATTCTTGAAAGTGACAGTTTAACCGATCCCCACCATGTTCCTGATAAAACGACCAAAGATTTTGAGTTTTTAGATAACATGATAGATTCTAATGGAAAATCAAGCATATCACATGACAGTATATTTGTTAGTCTGCAAAATACACTTCCACCAAAAGTTAATATAGAACCATCAGAAACTCAGGTGGTAGACAAGAGTAAGATAGTGAATAGGTATTCAAAGTTGTCTGCAGATGAAACCATTGTTGGTGTACCACCAACCCTTGAAACAAAGAAACAACCATCTGTTGGTACTGCAGTTAAGCCATCCCAGCTGCCCTTAACTGCTACACAAACCATAAAATATCCGCACCTTTCTGATTCTTTTACTGAAAATAAAGGTCATTTGTCCAACACACAAGATGAAAAAGATAAATCTTTAAAATCAAGTAGTGAATTTACTGGTGGTACGCATTCTCAGTCTGTTATTAAAGAAAAGTTAAAGGATAAATCAGAAAGGACAGTTCTTAAAATGGATCATGTTGTACAACCAAGCTCTTCCAGTATTACTACTCAAGAACAGAATTTGGCAACTCCAAGTGATGCAAGTTTTTCCTCAGAAGCTATTTTTCAGTCAGAGCATACGGTTATTGCACAAGCTGAAGAAACAAGACAACACAGGAGCATTTTAGCATCCGTAACTTTGGATGAAATCAGAAAGAAACAAGAGGAACCTAATGCACAGACAGCAACAGTGTACAGACAGCTGCAACAAGAAGGTAAAAGGAAGATTGTAGGGCATATATGCTGGGATTTTGCACTGTTGCCTTTTGTCACCTCACATTATGTTTCATATGACTGTTCTGTAGCACTAATACTGTAGTTTTTATACCTTAGACATGATGTTCAGACACCAGCTTTTGCCATCACAAGCTTAAGCTGGTTATGTTTAATTATTATGTGCCTTGCATTTCTATACACAGTTTCCACTAGCCTAGGAAAGTAACAGTCTTGATTTTTGTTTTGTGCAGAGCCTGAGTATTTCCCCACACAACTGTATTTGCTAAAATCACTGTCTAAGCACTGCTCAAATCCTGACAAACACATGTAAATTGTGAAATTTGGTCTGATGTCTTTGCGAGGATTGTGGCCGCGTGGGGTCGATTTGGGCCCCCCGTGGAAATCTTCCACTGACCGTTCCTAGGCGGCTCTTCTGTGGCGATTTATTTATGTTGTTGTTTGTTGCTTACTGTGTGTATCACTTGTGTCTTTTAATTTTGGATGGCCATATGGCCATTTTGTGGGAAAGTAACTGTCCTTATGGCCTTCCTTTGTTTAGGTTTCCATTTTTGTCTGGTCGCTTGGTGTTTGTATTTCTTTCCCTTTGGTGTCTTTTATGGGTGGAGTAAGTTAATTGTATCAATTTCTGATCTTTGTTTTACTTCTACTTTGTAACCTTCTTGTCCCTGGCTATGAGTTCTAGATTTGTGTCAAAAGTAAAGTACTTCTCCTGAAACTCAACAGATCAGCTGTATCAGTCAAAACCCCATTACTAAACAAAAATAGTAATATTAAAACAAAAAGTTAAATAATGACTAAAATGTCAGATCTTTACCTGTTTTATACACATATACACATGTAATGGACAGCTTTGCATATACATGCATCTTGCACTGCATCACATCAGTAGCAGAGAGCTTTCTTAATGGAAGTAGTGGGGTGCTTTCTTAATGGATGTGACAATGTTGATAAAATCCTAATAATTTAGTACTGTCACTGTCCCACTAGCGTTTGACTTCAGCATAGTGGGGACAAGGTTACAACTTGCTTGTGCATTACTCATACTACATGTATGAAGATTTTAGTACAACCAGTATATGGTTTTAATATTTGAAAAGGCCTTTCATTATTTGTAGAAAATGATCAAAATTGACTTTGCAAAATTACGTTTTGGTCATCTGAAAAAAAAAATTGAAAAAAAAATTATAATAATAATAATAATAATAAAATGTCAAATGGCACACACTTTCCACTGCATGTATTTAAAGGCCTCCGTTATTTTGTTTTCTCTTTTCTTTAAGTTTTGATCATTGATTTGTTTGTTAGTTAATCATCTCAGGTTGCATGTGTGTATGTACATTGTGGTTCAGCTTTATTTTACTTCTTATACATCGTGACCTCTTTATAACACTATTGGTGTGGGCCAAAGGAAAAACCATGTAATGTTGCCACTACATTACATCCAAACAAAATGTTCTGATTTTTCAGAAAAATGATCATTTATGGCCATTTTTGTCACACCTGCTTTAAGTATGGTGTGCTATAGAAGTCAAAATTTCCATCCGGTCATTCGTGTGCTTGTCCTTTAGTTCATCAAGCCATCAACATTTGTGACAACCCTAGCGTTCACCCTAATGTTCAAGTCCATTTCTCATGAACTATAAGAGCTTCATTTATGTTACTTGGTACAGACTTGCTTCTAGGGATGGAAACTTTAATGTAAGCATCCATATTTGACCACCCATATTTGAACTTTACCTACATTTCATAGTTAACTGACTCTGTGAACTATTGCATCAACTCCAGCGTTCACCATAATGATAAAATCCATTTCTTAATGACTATAAGAGATTCATTAATGATATTTGGTATAAATTTGCATCCACATTGTATGAATGACAACTTTGATGCAAGCATCCATGTTTGACCTTGACATACAGTACGGCTCCGGTGTTTGAACCGTTTTTCTTTTTCATTCCGAGGACAACTTTTTAAATCCGCGTTTTTCCGCCAAATCTTTTGAAGTAAACCACTCCAAGTGAAAATATTTTACTCCAAGTTATGCGCTCGATATTCCGAGGAAATTCCACGGACCTCAGAGCTTACCTGTGATATTTGGAGTGTTTGCGAGTATTTGCGAGTGGTGATTAATTTGATTAAACTTTGACAATGGGAGAGTCATTTTTTTTTTTTTGTATAAGAGGCCAATAATGGCGGCCGAAACCCATCAAAATTTCGCTGACAGTTATCACCTTTGATTATTTGTTTCTCAATTGTCCATTTATACTTCACATTAAAATTATTAAAGAATGAAAGACAAATGATTATATTATATCAAAATAATTTTCTTTTTTTGAAAATATCAAAATTACATGGAGAAATTTTGAGTTTAAAAGCAGCCAATAATGGCTTCCGAAACCCGTTAAAATTTCACTGACAGTTATCACCTTTGATTATTTGTTTCTCATTTGTCCGATTATACTTCATATTAAAATTATTAAAGAATCAAAGACAAATGATTAAATATCAAAATAATTTTCCTTTTTTGTGAAAATAACAAAATTACATGGAGAAATTTTGAGTTCAAAATGACCCATTTTGCACTATTGTCTGAAGGGAAGCTTGCCGGTTGATTGACAGTTTACTAAGAGAGACAACTCTACTGACTGCATACAGCGACCACATATTACGCAATACGACGTTATCACGGGGATTCTTACAATTACCTAATTAAAATTCTAAGGTAATTACATCGAATTTAACCATAATTTTATAATGTTCAGCATGCTTTCAATTATGGACTTGAAACAGTTGTATGTACTCGTCATGCCCAACTGATTCCCTTGTTTGAAATCACTGTACAGTTTCACACCCTGGGTAATTAGTGATTACCTCTTTGTTGACTTTTGACATCGTTTACATTATAATAACTATCAGTGATATATATTATCTTATAATTATATATAAATATATATGATGGTAAAAGAACATTAAATGAACAAAAAAAAATGCCCAAGTATTTCGTCAAATTCCTCCGAGTATTTCCGCATAACTTCGCGAGACAATATTGCCTCCAGGTACGATATTACGACTTGTATAATTTCGCGTACTACATACTTAGCGCTGACCTTGCGAGGGTTTTCTAGGAGTGTCCGACAAATATATACATCTACTTGGAACAATTCCGAGTGTTTTGTAAAGTGCTCGAAACGCCAAGATTCGGAATAAAGAGTTTTCTGGTTCTTATACCTGAGCGGTACTGTTTATGTCATGGTTCGGTGACTTTGCAGCCACAGAGGTGTGACAGACTTTGGCAGAATTCTTGTTATGTATAATCTATACATTTTTGGGGCCCATCTTCAATTTATGTTATCCAAAACAGTGTTACAGGCTGTTATAATGAACGTTATTATACTAGGTTTAAATGAGGTTGTTAGGTGTGTAATGAGCATCGTGAGTTTAAAAGCCTGAGGTGTGAAATTATACTGCTTCAAATATTGCTCTTGATATCCAAAAAAAAGCAACAAAACATTCTATAGTAGAATTTAGAAAATAATTTTAGTTCAATCACACCATGGCCCAATCTAGGCAAATATTTGATGCATTGACTTCAGTTGTACAGTATTTATCCTATGTTTTCGGACAGACAGGCTTAGCAAACAGTGTAGGCTCTGATGAGATGCTGCAGAACATAGCATCTCATCAGGGTCTACTCTGTTTGCCACTCATTTAGCTTTTTTTGCGACACAAAATCAGATAATAAATTGTGCTTTGAGGATAGTGCTTGACGTCATTTCATCTCAGTGTAGGGTAAAAATCCCACAAAATCGGAAGCAACATCTCCAAAATGATCTTAATAATGTTGACAGGGATGTAAGTTCTGAATACAAACAAAACAGACAACATATTGTTATGCTCTTGTAGGAGGCCATTTTTATGCCCCTGTAGGAGGGCATATAGTTTTTGCACTGTCCATTTGTGGGTTTGTGCATTTGTATGTCCACACATTTTTATGTCCCCGGTAGTGATAGCGGGGACATATTGTTTTTGCCCTGTCTGTTTGTTGGTTTGTAGGTTTGTTGGTTTGTACGTGGACAACTTTAACGTTGGCCATAACTTTTGAACCGTTTGAGATAGAGCTTTCATATTTGGCCTGAAGGTTCCTTGTGACAAGACCTTCACATTCATGCAAAAAAAAATGACGTGACCTTGACCTTGACCTTTGACCTACTTAAAAGAAAAAAATAACATTGGTCATAACTTTTTAACCACTTGAGATACAGCCTTTATATTTAGCATGTATGTTCCTTGTGACAAAAGCTTTACATTCATGCAAAAGTTATGACCTGTGACCCTGACCTTGATCTTTGACCTACTTAAAATAAAAAAATAAAATTTTGGTCATAACTTTTGAACCGTTCGAGATAGAGCCTTCATATTTTGCATGTAGCTTCCTTGTGACAAGAGCTTTACATTCACACAAAATTGACCTGTGACCTTGACTTTGACCTTTGACCTACATAAAAGAAAAAGTTAACATTGGTCATAACTTTTGAACCGTTTGAGATACAGCCTTCATATTTAGCATTCATGTTTCTTGTGACAAGAGCTTTAGATTCACACAAAAAAGTTTGACCTTGACCTTGACCTTTGACCTACATAAAAGAAAAAGTTAACATTGGTCATAACTTTTGAATCGTTTGAGATCAAGCCTTCATATTTAGCATGTAGGTTCCTTGTGACAATCGCTTTACATTCATGCAAAAAATTTGACCTGTGACCTTGACCGTTGACCTACTTAAAAAATAAACATTTTTGGTCATAACTTTTGAACCGTTTTGGATAGAGCTTTCATATTTGGCATGTAGGTTCCCTTTGATTAGAGCTTTTCATACATGCAAAATGTTTGGATCATGACCTTGACCTTTGACCTACTTAAAAGAAAAAATAAAATTGTTCATAACTTTTGAACCATTTAAGATAGAGCCTTAATATTTGGCATGTAGGTTCCTTGTGACAATAGCTTTACATTCATGCAAATTGTTTGACCTGTGACCTTGACCTGCTTTAAAGAAAAATATTATTGTTCATAACTTTTGAACCATTTAAGATAGAGCTTTCATATTGGCATGTAAGTTTCTTGTGTCAAGGGCTTCACACACAAACAAAAATCTTGAACTGTGAGCAACTTTGAATAAAAAATGACCATGCCCAGGGACATGTTCGTGTTTCACAAACACATCTTGTTTGTGATGGCTCCCATGGGGGCATTGCTCACTTATAGTGACAGCTCTTGTTTTATTGTGAAACATTGCCCTCATTCCTCACACTTGTCTGGAGCCAGTTATTCAAAATTAACGCTGTTGTTAGTTAACATTTCCTTAAAACTGTGATCATTTAGTGTAGCAAATATGCTAATATTTTTAATGAAAAAATCTGAGCAGCTTTTGCAAAATTTTAGATATTGTGCTTGCTAGAATGGTTTCCTCTCTCTCTCTCTGTCTCTGTCTCTCTCTCTCTCTCTCTCTCTCTCTCTCTCTTAGCAATCATATTTCTAATTTATCTTTCTTGTATGTTTGTGTAAATTTTGCCATTGTTCACATGTACAAAATTGTATGGGACGGCCATAACTAATGTTGGTAGAACTTGTAGCCCAACCCCATTTCCTGCTCTGAAAGGCAATAAAATATGTTTTAATTAAACTGCTAGAATGGTTAACAATTTGACCACTCAAGAGCTCGTTAAGCTAACGAGGCTTTGAACAACTGGTCCCTGGGATTTGTAAGGCATACTCTGGATGTATTCAGAATTCTGTAGATCAGTGGTACATGTACACATTTAGATAAATTTATAATTCTATTCACATGCATACAGCTGCCAGATTATCCCATTTTTTAAATGCCTCTTCTTCAAAGGTTCTTTATACCCAATGTGCTCGAAATCATTACAGCAACAGAATGGTTTGCATGGCATGCAAGATAATGTTTTCTTTTATGGCTGTGAAGGTAGACTTTTTTCTGCCTGAAGCTTTGATATTTTTCTTGTTTCTGCTTCAAACATAGATTGTGGGAGCTCATTAGAACTGCCTCATTGTGGCACTTATAGTATGTACCCACAGTCTATGTTTTGGGGCAAGAGTAAAGGAAATACTGTGCAACCCCACTTTTCTCTATACATGTATACTTTAAAAAATCCCAAAAATTCTGATGCCTTGAGGACTTGCTGTAATTCTCCTAAATTTTTAACAAATTTGTTTCATGATGCAGTAAGACATCTAAAAGGTACAGATGGAATGTCTAACAGTGTAGACCCTGATCAGACTGCTCCTTCGGGAGCAGTCTGATCTGGGTCTGCACTGTTTACAAATAGATCTGTCTGTTCCAATACTTACGATCATTATGGTAGGTTAGTTAAGCTAATCGCCTAGCTTCTCCAGACTTTCGGATGAGTCTTTAAACCGAGATCCCATCTCCATATGACCTTAGCTGTTGGTGAGACAAAAGACTCAAACACTCACTCATTATGGTCTACAATCATATTCATTTCACAGACTCGTTAACCTGATTGCGATCCAACTGTTCGCTGCTTACATATACATATAGCTTTGGAAATATTCTGTTGATGTCAAGTCTTTTGTGGAAGCATGTGCATGTATGTAAAATTTTGTATAGCCTGCATGAGCTTTGAATAGCTTTAGATTTTATCATACATACAAACTTTCAGTTTTTAGACATCAGTATAAGTGTATGTTTGACTGTTTAGTTTTAAGTTTCTGCATAGATCTGTATCTTTGTGTTTGTGGTTATTACATTGTATATGCATATTTGTTGCACCTGCTGTATACGTAGCAAAGTACATGTATAGGAGTCGGGTTTTCTGTCCGTTTGTTTGTCCATCCTTCAAGAAGTCAACAATTCAGTTCACCCTAATGTTACACATTAAGAGTCCATTTCTCAAGAACTATTAGAGCATCATTAATGATACTTGGTACAAACTTGCATCTTGGCAGGGCCTGACAAATCCAAAAATTTTCCACTTACCCACCAGGCAAGTAAAATATTTTTGCACTTGCCCAGCTCAAAATCCTACTTGCCCAGGATTTTGGAACTCATTGTGGAGTTGGATGCGGGGGTGGGGTGACGATGATGACGACCGACATGTATAAATATAATCCAAGGTTTCTGTCAAGTTTCAAGCACAACCACTTTCCATTAGGATCTAGTTATTTCATGTTTGTGTTTCTTTCTCTTTGGTGTATCTGATGGGAGCTCAGGGTTAATTGTATCGATTCCTGATCATTTCATTCACTTCTATTTATTTCCCTCTGTGCGGTAATACGGTAGAAAATACTGTTGTTGTCACAGTCAATAACGGTACTTTTTCAAGTTAATTGACATAATACCTTTACCGATTAGCAATTTAAGATACAGTTATATAAGCTCATTTAGCTTGACACGCATGATAAACAAGAGCTGCAGCCGATATAGATCTACTCAAAAGATCAGAAGTGTCAGGTCAGCGAGATAAAAGATTAAACGAATGCAATTTATTTAGCTTGAACCACAAGACGAGGCCCCCCTCGATCCAAAATGAACCAAAACTTTCACACCCGCCCACCAAGCAAGTTCAATGCGATCATCATTTCCGCCATCCAAATCGTCGTCCATAAACCACCACTCACATTTTTCTGCACGCGATCTGTAAATGACGTCATCCGACCCCAGAAACCCTACACGTGTTTAACGTCATTGTTTAATTTTAATGGGGCGTATCTCTTTCATTAAGGGGCTTGAAGAACTATATGGGCTGCATGATGCTTCCACGCAGAGCTGAATCCAGCCCGCACACTAGTACCGGTAAACTGCTTAGTGGATCTAAGCCTGTCCAGGAACCGCGGTGCGAGGCGGGACCGCCCATGCTAATAAACCCTACTGGTTTCATTGGGCGACAGGGCTTGAGATGTCATTTCATCTCAATGTCGGGTAAAAGTCCCACAAAATTGGAAGCAACGTCTCCAAAATGACCTTTACAGTGTTGACCGGGACGTTAAACCTCAAATCAAACAAACAAAATCTCTTTCATTAAAAAAATGTTTGGAACCGGTAAAAAAATATTTTCTCGCTAGCTAAACGGTTGTGGATAGCGGTGCGACTAATCCGCGGTTACCAACATTAAAACATTTGACTTTTCCCGCCAACGTCTGCTATTTGGCGCCAAAACATAACCATTCACGACATAGTAGAATAGTCCGTTTTTACTACCGTAAGATGTAGCAAATCGTCTTAGGAGCTATTACATCATTTTCATATTGATTGTGGATTAAGTTTTATGGCAGGGATAAACGCAAATTAGAGCCATAACTTAATCTTATTTTCACACCTATTCACGCTTATCGACAGCGCTGGTGGTACACACTACACCAGAAATGACAGACACGCACCGCCGGGCAATCGTGTTTAATTGGTAATTATATGACAGGGATTAAGAATAGTGTCATAATTGAACTGTTATAAAAACATAGATGGTTTGTCTCTGAATTGCCGAAAAAGCGGATATTATTGTGATTTACTTACTGGTCTAGTTTTACCGTATTTAAGGACTCAAAAGACTGACAGTTGTAGACGATTTTTTGCGCTTGCCCGACGGGCTTGGAAAGGTCAAAGTGCACCTGCCCGGCGCGATTTCGGACTTGTCCCGGGCGGCCGGGCAATGGTTTTGTCAGCCCCTGCATCTTGGGATGGCAACTTTAATGCAAGCATTCATATTTGGTTCACTGACTGTGTTAGCTATTGCGTCGACCCTAGTGTTCACCCTAATGTTAGAGTCCATTTTCAAGAACTAGAAGAGCTCATTATGATACTTGGTCCACCTTCTGGTCTGGCAACTTTAATGGAAGCATCCGCATTTGTCTTTGACCTACATTTCATGGTTCACTGACTTTGTAAACTATTGCATCAACCCTAGTATTTACTCGTGTGAAAGAGTCCATTTCTCAAGAACTATTAGAGTTTCATTAATCATACTTGGTAAAAACTTTCATATAGGGATTGCATCTTTTATACAAGCACCCATATTTGAATTTGACCTATGATATGGTTCACTGACTTCATAACTTTTGCGTTAACCATAGTGTTTACTTTAAATGTAAGAGTCAATTTCTCAAGAACTATAAGAGCATCATTAATGATACTTGGTACAAACTTGCATCTAGAGATGACAACTTTGAAGTATGCACCCATAATTGACCTTGACCTGCATTTCACAGTTCATCGACTTTGTAAACTATTGCGTTAACCCTAGTGTTCACCCTAATATAAGAATCCAATTCTCAAGAATGATAATTGCTAATTGGTACAAACTTGCATCCAGGTATGGCAACTTTTATATAACCATCCTTGCTTGACCTTGTCCTACATTTCAGGCGCTAATAGCCTTTGGCGGAATTCTTGTTTATTTTAATATTTTGATGCTGTGTGCTATCTACATGTGTCTGCATCTGGCCTTCACTGGTTCATTCTCACACAGTGTGCATGCATCAAAATTAATTCTAATGCATATGTTAGACAATGTGATAAGATAACATTTGTGGTACATGTATATTGTGCAACGTGTGTGTACTGTTTGATTATCAGATGTCATCAGGTAACAACACTTTTCATTGGCTGAAATTTGGTTTTAACCAGTGATAGCTCTTACTGTTTTTTCTTGTTCTTTTTTTTGTGGCAAAAACCTACAATTCTTAAACCCTACAAATGAATAAATACATTAGTGTGGGGATGACTGCATTGAAAAGTAAAAGTATTGGGGGAGGTAAATCTTTAGTTTTACAGTTGCAAATTAAGTTTTATGGCTTTGCTGTCATATTGCCGTGCAGCAGAATTTACATCAGAATGCCAATTTACCTCTCCAAATGCTGGAATACATTTATCCCTTAATGGGAATGGGAACACCTTCAGGCGAGGCAACTCCTGCAAAAGTATTTTTGTCTCCCATGTCAATAGGGGTCAACGCTTAAAGGAAAGAATTTGCCCCTGAGGAGCAAATTCTTTCCTTTAAGAGTAGACCCCTTTTTCAACCGGACAGAGTTTATACAAAAGCGAACAGGAAGTTCCGAAAGTTGTCTCCCTTTGAAAAATGGCAGATAAATCTGCCTGGTGTTCCCATTCCCCTTAAATGTATTGATTTACATGGTTTTATGATACAGAGGAAAAGCATGTAGGATTTTGTGTGATAAGTGGTCCTGTGAAAATGCATAATATATGTACATGGATGTTTTTTTTTTGTTTTTTTTTTTGGCTGTTTGTCAGACCATATCTCTGGCTGTTCATTTGAATGTTTGTTTGTTTGATTCGAGGTTTAAGATCCCCGTCAACACTGTATAGGTCATTTTGGAGATGTTGCTTCCAATTTTGTCGGACTTTTTACCTGACATTGAGATGAAATGACATCTCAAGCCCTGCCGCCCAATGAAACCACTAGGGTTTATAAGCATGGACGTTCCGATTCTCACCGCTTTGCCTGGGACGGTTTAGAGCCTCTAAGTGGTTTACCAGTTCTCGTGTGCGGTCGGTTTGAGCTCTGCGGGGAAGCATCATGCAGCCCATTTATTTCTTCAAGCCCCGATGGGTGGGGGCTGTCATTTGAATGTTTGCCAAGGCCCATGTAACAGTTATTACATTAGATAGGCATTATGTTCAAGTGGTTAGATTGTTCCACTTCATTGTTGAAGGTGCCAGGGGTGAGTTTGCTTGGTCCAGTCACGGAGAGATACTGTGTTGACTCAGTTGTGAATCATGGGTATCTTGACTTCTAAATGAGATGTTTGAGGCAGCAAATGTAGGGCATTGAGCCCTGATTCCATACTATAGCTGTCATACCAACTGCTACTATAGCTGTCAGGCTACAGGACATCTTTTCCCATTATATATGTATTACATGTCGAGGCTTTAGCGCGAAACTATTCTAAATGACATTTTTGGTGAAAATCACTTTTTTTGATAGTTTGAAGGTAATTTACATTTTACAGCTTGTGTGAAAATTTCCTTATGATGCCCTTTCAAATTGCTGAGAAAACCACATATTTGTCCAACTAGTTTATCTGCATTTAATGTTTTCAGTCAGTGCGAAACTAGTACATCTGCTTGTATAACCCTTACATTCCAGTATTTTCAGCAACCAGCGTAGACCTGATCAGACACTGTGCTATGACATGTTATGTGGCTTCCAATTACATGTCCTAGTAAATAAGCCCAGTCCAGGTTTTACTTTTTGCTGTCACAAGGAGAAAACCAGCACTGCTATAAATAACTGGTACCTGGATTTTGTCAGCGACAGTCACATGGACAATAGCAAACCGGAAGCTTCCTAAGTTAGTAACTAAGGGTTGATTGATATGCTAATGTCCCAGTTCACTTGCAGAAACCATATTTAGTGATTAAATACTCTGAAATCAGAAGGAGAGAACTAGCACTGCTTAAAACAATCGGCACCTGGATTTTGTTATTGAAAGTCACATGGACATTAGCAAATGGAAAGTGCCTTTAGTCAGTAACCAGGTATTTGATTGATAAGCCAAACCCCAAGTTCACTGGTCCTGTTCAGGTTTTAGTTTTTACTCAATGCTTTGACATCAGAAGGAAAGGACTAGCACTGCTTAAAATATCTAGTCCCTGGATTTTGTCAGCAAAAATCACATGGACAAAGCAGACAGGAAGCTTCTTTAGTTAGTAACTAGGGTTGATTGATAAGCCAATCCCCAAGTTCACTAGGACAGTCCAGATTTAAGTTCCACACAGAACCCTGACATCACAGGGATAAGACTGGCACTGCTATAAATAACCAGTAGTGACAGTCACATGAACAATAGCAGTGAGAAGCTTCTTTAGTTAGTAACTAGGGGTTGATTGATAAATAAATAACCTTTAGTGACAGTCACATGAACAATAGCATTGAGAAGCTTCTTTAGTTGTAACTGGGGGTTGATTGATAAACCAATCCCAAAGTTCACTAGCCCTGTCAATATTTTTAGTTTCACACAGTACCCTGACATCACAAGGATGAGACTAGCACTGCTATAAATAACCAGTAGTGACAGTCACTTAACAATAGCAGAGGGAAGCTTCATTAGTTAGCAACTAGTGGTTCATTGATGAACCAATCCCAAAGTTCTCTAGCTCAGTCCAGCTTTTAGTTTCTCACAGTACCCTGACATCACAAGGATAAGACTATCAATGCCATAATTAAATAACCAGTAGTGACAGTCACATGGGCAATAGCAGTGCGAAGCTTCTAGAGTTAGTATCTAGGGGTTGATTGATAAACTAACCCCCAAAGTTCACTAGTCCTGCCAATGTTTTAGTTTCAAATAGTACCCTGACATCACAAGGATAAGACTAGCACTGCTTTAAATAACCAGTAGTGACAGTCACATGAACAATAGCAGTGAGACGCTTCTTTAGTTAGTAACTAGGGGTTGATTGATAAACCAATCCCAAAGTTCACCAGCTCATCCCAGCTTTTTGTTTCACACAATACCCTGACATCACAAGTATATGACTAGCACTGCTAAAACATAATCATTAATCAGTAGTGACAGTCACATGAACAATAGCAGTGAGAAGCTTCTTTATTTAGTAACTAGGGGTTGATTGATAAACCAATCCCAAAATTCACTTGCTTAGTCCAGCTTTTAGTTTCACACAGTACCCTGACATCACAAGGATATGACTAGCACTGCTATAAATAACCAGTAGCTGTGTTCTGTATGTACACATGGTCAGTGATAGGCACAATGACAAGAACTTTGTTATGTACTTTCAAAATGTGTTTGTTTTGGGGTTAAATGGCCTATTCAACACTAATTACGTCATTTTGAGCTGCTCAGTTTTCCTATCCACACTTTGCCTGGGCAAGCTTATCAGTATAAGCTAGCTGTGCATCCAGATATTTGGTTCTTGTACTTGACATGCCTTCATAAGTTCTAACCTAGCAAGTACCAGCAATACTAATAAAAGAGGTTAAAGCTATGGTTATCACAATATCATAATGCCACATTGTACAGTGCCATCCCTTTATAACGCTATGTTTGGGATGCATAGAATTGGACCGTGTTATAAGTGAACCATGTTATAAAGGGATAATTTTATATAGAAATAATAGTAAAATGACAATTTCGGAGGCAAGGCCTGACCGTGTTATAACCAAAACCATGCTATAATTAGAGGAGTACTAAAGGGACTGAAGTGTATCAAGTGCCATCAATACAATTCAATGGATTATATATATCTGCCCCCACCCCCGCCCATCAGGGCTTGGAGAAATAGATGGGCTGCACAATGCTTCCACACAGAGTTGATACCGACTGCATTATGAGTACTGGTAATCTGCTTATAAGGTCTAAGCCTGCCCTGGAAAACTGCTGCGAGTCGGCCCACCCATGCATATAAACCCTATTGGTTTATTGGGCGGCAGGGATTGAAATGTCATTTCATCTCAGTATCGGGTAAAAGTCCCACAAAATTGGAAGCAACGTCTCCAAAATGACCTAAATAGTGTTGACGGGGATGTTAAACATCAAATCAACAAACAAACAATGGATCATATCCCCATGAGCGATAACTAAAATACCATGGTATCCAGAGTTCTAGTTCTTGCACATTTTACACACCTCATCCACATTTTCATTTGTGCCACATGGCATAATTATATCTCAAAGGGGTTGAAGCTATAGCAGTCACAAGGTTATATTATCAAGGGAGATAACTCCAATGAAATGACAGCAAGAATTGTGATTCTTTCCAATGACATGCATTAATTTCATTGACTGCCCTCAATTATAACTATACAAAGTGCTTACAATATATTTCAAGCAGTGTTGGAGCCATGGCACCCAGAGTTGTGGTTCTTGCCCATGACATGACATGACTATCACTGTACCAAGTCATATCTCAAATGGTGTTGAAGTGATTATATTGTAAAGGGAGATAACTACTATTCAAGGGCAACCAGGGTTGTGGTTCTAGAATATGACATGCCTTCTACTAATTGTGTACTGTACCATGATACTAGAAACGTTATTCTTATATCAAAAAGTATTGGAGCTGTAGAAATTACAAGGTTGTGTGTATAGATAAATTAAGGGTGAAGAAGCTTCCTAATAAAATCCTCTCATCAAACTTCATATTTCATGCAAGAGAAGTAAAATGAATTCAAAGCCCTTGTCAGTGGTTGAATTAACAATTCTCAGTCACTCTACAGTATAGTGGTTACTTTGATGTGAGAATAAAAACATATCTTTTAGGTTTCTGCTGAACCAAATTATTGCATCATGATAATTTATTCACTTTCTTCTTAATGCAAAACTATTTTGGCTTCAAAGTGCTACAAAACAAGCTTTTTTCAAAAGATAGACTAGTTTCACACTGAAAATTACGGCCGAAAATGTTCAATTTCAGCGCGTAACTAGTCCATTTGATGATTTTTTTTATTTTTCAATTATTTTCAATAAAAGCTACCCACAATGTTTACAATACACATTTTAAACTCAAAAACCCTTTCAGAATTATCATAGGAGTCAAAGCAGTGAAGATTTTCAGTTTTTTCCTTCTCCTGTAAAATTTTGAAAACTGCAGATAGAATAGTTTCGCGCTGAAGCCTCGATGTGCAAACAGGACATTGTCTTTTGAGACGCAGTCTTGTCTGAACCTTTCCACATGAACTGTGCAAGTTTACCCCCACCCATCAGAGCCGGGAGAAATAGATTGGGCTGCACGGTGCTTCCGCGCAGAGCTGAAACCGACCGAACTTGAGTAGTGGTAAACAGCTTAGGTCTAAGCCTGCCCAGGAAAAGTGATGCGAGTCGGACCGCTCCTTTAACCTAGCGGTTTCTATGGGTGGTAGGGCTTGAGATGTCATTTTATCTCAATATCGGGTAAAAGTCACACAAAATCGGAAGCAACGTCTCCAAAATTACCTTAATAGTGTTGACGGGGACATAAAACCTCATCTCAAACAAACAAATGAACTGTGCAAGAAAGTACCTATTGTCAAACAGTTAGAATCTTTTGAGCACATCAGCTAAGTATTTAGAGCAGAAAGTATCAGAATATTGTACATGAATAACCATGCAAACTACCATGCTGATCCCAAGAATTGGGAAAGACAGGTCTAAGCAAACAGTGCAGACCCAAATCAGACTGCTCCTGAAGGAGCAGTCTGATCAGTGTCTACACTGTTTGCCATTTCTTCTGCATCCTTTAGACTCCTTTCAGGATCAGGAAACAAATTTGTTAGGAGTCCTAAAGGTATCAGAATTTTTAGGATTTTTATGGTATAAGTAAACATGGACTTAGTGTGTATTTTCTGTAAGTTTTCACAAGCAAGACAACACTATTTTGTACCAAATGGAATCTTCCTCCTTATACATGGCACATGTCCATTTCAGAATTTAAGGATGTCGGATTGTGTTTTCTTCAAAATTTAGTTGGAAGACAGCAGAACTTTTTGCAAACAGGCATGTTCAGACATGCAGCGTCTGATCTGGGCTTACACTGTTTGCCAATTAGCACTTTAGGGGTTTCCGATACACAATGGGTTAAGGATTTCCAGTTATTTTCTGTAAACGTATAAGCCCCTTTGAAAAAGGTCTACTCTTAAAGAAAAGAATTTTCTTTAAATAGTATAACCCTATTCAGAAGGGAGACAAAAACAATTTTTAACTCTTATTCTGCTGTTCATGACAACCCTTTTCTTTGCAAACAGTGTAGATCCAGATCAGATGGCTACTGCCATCTGATTCAGAAGCCATCTGATCAGGATCTACACTGTTTGACTTTCAAGTTATGAATTTGTAGGAATAAATTACATCAAGTAATCTGATTGGTTCAAAGTCAGAAATGGGTGTGGCTAAACTGAATATTCAGCAAGAGAAGGGTTAAATTTTTCCCTACCCTGAAGTTATATCTGTTTTCTTTAAAGAAATGTATTTTATACTCAATACAGAGGCACCAGTTGAATCAACTCTTAGTGAGAAGTTAGAGCCTAAAGCTGCAGAGTCTGTAATAGGCCAGCAAGAGGAGACTAAAGAGGAACCAGATGCTGGAGCAAAGAAAGAAGAGACAAAGGAAGAAAGGGAGAGAAGAGAAACTGGTAAATCACAGTCTCTTTATATCATTGTTGTAAGGATCTACAGCTAACTCTTTATTATGGTGTGCCCACATGATCGATCCTCTCTTTATGCCATGGTTGTAAGGATCTACTGCAAAATCTTTATTATGGTGTGCCTACATGATTGATCGTCTCTTTATGTCATGGATGTAAGGACAGCAAAATCTTTATTATGGTGTGCCTACATGATTGATCGTCTCCTTATGTCATGGTTGTAAGGATCTACAGCAAAATCTTTATTACGGTGTGCCCACATGATTGATCTTGTCAAATTCAACAATTGATTTACATGTATTGAAAACCTTGTCATTTCAACTGTTTGATATGATATGTCTTGACATCTAATTCAATTCCATTTCAGTAGTTTAGAATCTGATATTGTTAAATTTTCAAATATTGACTGTGTGGACACAGCTTTTATTAACCCTTCTTGTACCAAATGGAATCTTCATCCTTATATTTGGCAGGAGTCCATTTTGTAATTTAGGGGTGATAGGTTGTGTTATCTTGAAAATTTATTTGGTAAATAGCGGAACTTTTTGCAAACATTGTAGGCCCTGATCAGACACCCCCTTCTGCCGCGTCTGATCTGGGCCTGCAGTGTTTGCCAAGTACCCCTTTTGGGGTTTCTGGTACTAAATGGGTTAAAGACTCTGGTTGTCCCTAAACAAAAAATGTTTTGGATTAAAGTGAGTCATGCCTGATGATGTCAGAAGTAAGCAGTTCTTATTGTAAGTAAATCTGAAAAGTCTGGTTGCTTTACAATACCAGTTTGTTGTTGTCCTTCAACAGAAACAAGGATGAGAATGTTTGGTGAATCTATTGCTAAAAGTTATTTTCATTAAGTTAGAAAAATTAAAATTGGAGGGCTTTTTCCGCCCTCCTTGAACAAGGCTTCAGTTTAAGTGCAAGTAATTTAATACAATCACAGAAAAGCTTTGTAACTACCAGAGGACCCTCATTAAAACAACAGTATTTGTTCCCTGTTATTGTGCCGTTATAAAGAATTTTCTGTTATAAAGGATCCCAGTTAGGAGTATGAAAGGTAATAAAAGGCTTTTTCCCCATCGTTACTTCAAGAAACAAATGTTATAGTGGTGATTCTAACAAATATCTATAACATTTGTTGCTTGGAGTAGAAACAAATGTTATAGACATTTGCTAGAATTGCCTCGGTGAGGCGATTCTAACAAATATCTATAACATTTGTTGCTTGGAATATTAGAATACAGGAATCTGTCATGATTTGATTTGGGCATTTTCAACCGGAGGGAAGCCCACGGCCCTCAGAACCGAGGCTAAGCCTTTAGCCAAGAAGTCATTCCATTGAAATTCCTGTTATGAGTTTTGCCGTTATAACGAATGTCAGTATATTGTTTGTTGCAGGTAAGGTTTGATTTGAGGTTTAACGCCCCCATCAACACTGTATAGGTCATTTTGGAGACATTGCTTCCATTTTTGTGGGACTTTTGCCCGACACTGAGATGAAATGACACCACAATCCCTAACGCCTATTGAAACCAATAGGGTTTATACGCATGGACGGGTCGACTCGCACCGCTTTGCCTGGGTAGGCTTAGATTCTCTAAGCGGTTTACCAGTACTCGTGTGCAGGTCGGTTTCAGCTCTGTGTGGAAGCATCATGCAGCCCATCTATTTCTTCAAGCCCCGATGGGCGGAATGTCAGTATAAAGAGAGTTGACTCTGCCAGTACTAAATTAGTAAATAAAGCGTCTCAATTTTGGTATGTGGGAGTAAGTACAATGTAGTATTTTGTCTTTCCTTCAGCCCAGCAATACTATGAACAAGGAGAGAAGCTAGTCAATTCTTCATACAAGAGAGATTATCCACAGTAAGTTTCTAGAACATTTTATGTAGTTATGCTCTTGTATACTAATTGAAGACAGACATTAAATAATTTTACATGTAGATTTCATGTTGTCCGTTTGTCTGTCAGAAACAGTGTCATTTCTGCTCTGGCATTTGGCTTTGATGCTGAAGCTCACAGTTTTCAGCATCACATGGGCCAGTGACTGAAAACAGCAGTTAACCCATTGCATGCGGTACCTTGGCAAATAGTGCAGGCCCAGATCAGACGTCGCAGAACGCGGTGTCTGATCAGGGCCTGCACTATTTGCTAACAGAATTTTCCATCAAAAATAGAATGAGAACAAAAAAATAGGCCTACAACCCCTTAAATGACAGATGACTTGTCCAACATATAGCAATGGAAGAGTTCACTAGTATACAATGGGTTAATATATACCAGGGACAGCTAACTCTTACCCTACTCTTAGGCGTTTTCTTTGCCATGTCGGGTGAGGGCAGAGAATACTGGAAGCCAGAACCGATAATGTATGTTAGCATTTTTCCTCGGCCAGACATTTGAAAACAGGGCTGTGCTCTGACACATTTGGCAGCCGAAATTGGCAACATGTCCTCACACACTGGAGCCCGTCTTTGGTCCGATTCCTGCACTCAAAATTCTAAAATCGCTAGAGAACTCCTCGTTGCTTATGACAAACGCTGTTCCTTTGTTGCGATTTGTGCCTTCCTCTGAGCAATAGTTCAGTATATTATCATTGGTCAGCTGACACCAGGTCCTGTCGAATTGACAAGTGCTTGCACATTGGAGGCCTTGGGAAGAGCAGTTCATAAACTAATCTCGTTTAGCGAGATGGGGGTAGCCCCTATGTGCTTTTAGCGCCCGTTTACATTACAAAACCTATCAAGTCAAGCCCTTACCCTACTGAACACAATAACCCCTACCTTTGCAAACAGTGTAAATCCAGATGGGAAACTACACTGTTTGCAAATTTGAATGAATAAATTATGTCAAGTAATTTGATTTAATAGTTGTTAGTCAGAAATGGGTCTGACTAATTAATTTATGCAGCAGGACAAGAGTTAAAGACAGGAAAATGTGAGAATTGGGCTCTGTTTACATATACTGTGCCCAAGACACACTGGAATCTAACACTTCTTATCCCTATGGCAGTGAAGTATGGGACACCATTAGGGCTGGCTAATCGGAGCTGAAAAGATAATCGATTATCAGTCATGTCATTGCCATCGATAATCGATTAGTAATCGCTGAGGTTTTTGTCATTATTTTACCTGTCTGGCTTTCTGTCTGAGCATGACTCTTACCATATGTTGAACTTTACCATATGTATATTTGAACAGACAGGCCTTAGCAAACAGTGTAGACCCAGATGAGACACCACATCATGCAGCGTCTAATCAGGGTCTGCACTGTTTGCCACTCATCCAGCTATTTTAGGCATAACTTTGGGAAGTAAATTATACATATCAAGAAATTGATTGAAAGCAAATCAGAAATGAGTATCATTTTTGTTGAATTTATCGATCGATTAATCGATTATACGATTAATCGTGTCAGCCTTTGACACCATTCAGAAAATTTATTCTCCACTGTTAGTCGGTAGCTCAATTGGATGCACGTCTGACGGATGATCCGGAGGACGCGGGTTCGATACCTGCCGGGGTCGGCAACATTCTTTCATGGAAATTGATCATGAAATCTTTTCTATGGTATCCCGCTGATTCAAGAAGGGCAGTTGTCAGTTTCTTGCGAAAGAATGTGCACTGTACTGGTTAACCGCTTACGTATAAGCCTGTCCAGGAAAGTGTGGATAGGTAAACTGACCGGCTTAAAATTGACCTAAATAGGCTGTTAAACTCCAATACAAACATATTTTCCGCTGTTACTAGGAACTAGGGGCTGCATGGTGCTTCCATGCAGCGCTGAAACTGACTGCACATCAGTACTGGTAAACGGCTTAGAGGAGCTAAGCCTACTCAAGCAAAGTGGTGCAAGTGGGACTGTCACTGGTAACAACACCCAGCGGTTTCATTGGGCAGTAGGGCTTGAGATGTCATTTGATCTTAATGTCAGGTAAAAGTCCCACAACATGGGAATCAACGTCTCCAAAATGAATCGGCTTAGCTGTTTGAAGTACTATATCTCTACGCCTATGTTTGGATTCTGACCAGATGGGAGAAAACAATCATACTACACCTGGACCTCGTTATAGCACGATTCGTTACAGCACGAATTCGGATATAACACGGTTTTGGTTTGGACCCCAAATTTTCCCCAACCAACATTTATAAATATTATCTATGGATTGTATCAGGTTTTAAGCACAACAACTTTATTTTCCTCTCACTTTTGACTGCGGTAATACGGTAGCTAACACGGTTTATAATGGTACTTTTTGATATTTATTGCAGGCCTCCCGCAGAGTTGAATATACAGTATACAAACTTGTTTAGCTTGACACGCACGATAAACATGAACTGCCATCGGCACAATCAGAAGTGTTGGCTTAGTGAGATAGAGAGATTAAAGAATTCAGTTACGCAACCGGAAAAAAATATTTATCACGCTCTGTTAAGGATCCGTGCTCAGCAGAAATTTTAAACATCGGTGCAGACAATGTGATCGGTCAACTGCAATAAAACTCATTTTCTAGAGCCGCATGTCAAAGAAAGTCAAGTTTATTTCAGCTTAAAAGCAAATAATAAAAACATATTCAAGATCGATTTTCGCGGTAAAAATTCATTCAAAGACCATGTGGGCCATTAAAAATCTTTTTATATGGCAAAATTATTAAGGGTTAGACATTTCAAGGGAAGTAATTAAAATTTCTTGTAAGCGTTGATCATTGTCCAGTTCCGAACCCTACCCGGTAATTTCACCATTGAAATGTATTAACGGTACTGTAGTTCGGTACGGTTCCGGACGCTCAGTTACAACAAAGTTAGCCGGGAACCAGCTATCTAAATGGCGTCATACTCGCTGTCAGATCGGACAATTTCTGGATATAAAACATGGTTTATCAGCTGGTTTCGATTAAAGTGACTTGTTTAACTTGATGGGCCATGGTATTTACTGCCATTGATTAGTTCTAAACACATTTTAATCGGGAAATACGGTCATTAACCGGACCGCACATCATCATGTTTGGGAAAGTATTGATCACCATTGTGTCAATGGTTGATCTGTGACAAATACGGTCGGCATTTATAACACGATTCGGTTAACTAACACGGTCCGTTGGTTGGACCCGGAGTTCCGTGTTATAACGAGGTTGAGGTGTATTTTGATGGCCTTGACCTCATTCAAGGGCACCCTATCTCCTGAACCAGTTAATGAAATTTGGTCAAACTTGGTACAATATATCGTTGAGACCTACGAAAGATTTGATAAGATTTTGGTGACATTGACCTTATTTTCAAGGACTCAGTCCCCCAAAAACTCTAAATTTTGGCTTGTCTGCACACTGTCTCATGAATGAACTGATGAAGTTTGATCAAACTTGGTGCAATATATTTTTGCAGCCTACCAAAGATTTCAAGGGAACAGGCCCAACACAATTGTCAAATTTAGCTTGTCTGTTCCCTGTCTCATGAAAGAAATGATGAAATTTAGTCAAACTTTGTACAATATATCATTGCAACTAAGGCTGCCTCGATTAATCGTATAATCGATTAATCGATCGATAAATTACACAAAAATGATTATTATTTCTGATTTGCTTTTAATTGATTACTTGATCGATACAATTTACTTCCCAAAGTTATGCCTAAAATAGCTGTATGAATGGCAAACAGTGCAGACCCTGATGAGACGCCGCATTATGCGGCGTCTCATCTGGGTCTACACTGTTTGCGCAGGCCTGTCAGTTCAAATATACATAATGGTAAAATGCAACATATGGTAAGAGTCATGCTCAGACAGAAAGCCAGACAGGTAAAATAATGACAAAAATCTTAGCGATTACTAATCGATTATCGATCGCAATGACAGGACTGATAATCGATTATCTTTTCAGCTCCGATTAGCCAGCCCTAATTGCAACTACCAAAGATTTAATTAGAATTTGGTGACCTGGACCTTATTTTCATCACGTTACTTATGCAAATGCATTAGAATTGTTAATGTGTTGGTTGTGTTTCAGAGCCTATGAGTATTTCAAGCTAGCAGCCAAGAATGGTCATCAGAAAGCGAAGGAGTACCTGGGCTTTGGTATGTTGCTAGGAGACCACATGGACCTTGACCCTGAGGCAGCTATGGCGGCTTTCAAGGAACTAAGTGATAAGGGATCTCCTAAAGGACAGCTGGTACAGTTAATATTCTAGACTTGACAAAATACATGTACAGTAAAATCCGCTATTTGGACCACCTTAAATTGACTCTTCTTCTTTTAAAAACATATTTAAAAGATTTCCGTTATTCTGTCTGTGTTTTCTACACCCACTGTCCTCTAGTAAGAGACCGTCTTTGGGACTGATCAAAAATGGTCTTAAAGACCACTTTTGAACAGTCCCAAAGGTGGTCTTTATATAGGAATTTTACTGTACTGTCAAACTTTAAAGATGGAAACACATTTTGGACAGTGAACGTTTGTTCAATATAGGGGGAATGTGAGTCACTGAGGGTAAAGCATGGCACCAGGTCAGGAGACATACTTTGGATGCTTATATCCTAAAAATACGGACACCTTGAGGACTTGCTGTAATTCCCCTAAAATTTTAAAAAATTGTTCCATGATCCAGCTAGGAGTCCAGAAGGTGCAGATGGAATGGCAAACAGTGTAGACCGTGATCAGACTGCTCCTGTAGGAGCAGTCTGATCTAGGTCTACACTGTTTGCTTAGTCCTATCGGTTCCAATACTTAGGATCATTGCAGATTTTTGTTTTCAATTTTCTATTAAATGAAAGTATGATGTGTTTACTCATTAAACTTGCCACAGTGAGGTGTCTGTTTGTTTGAATTGAGATTTAACATCACCATCAACATTATTTAGGTCATTTTGGAGTTGTTGCTTCCAATTTTGTGAGACTTTTACCCGATATTGAGATGAAAGTACATCTCAAGCCTTGCCGCCCAATGAAACTAAAATGCTTATACAGGGCCTGACAAATCTGAGGTTCAGCCACTTGCTTGGCATTCAAAAGTATCTTGAAAATGGCATGAAATTACAATATTCCCTATATGTTCTATGCATTTTTTGGGGCATGTGAAATGAGATAATCACTGGCCCAGCCAAAATTTGGACTTGTCCTGGGCAGCTAGGCAATGGATTTGTCAGGCCCTGCTTATATACATTGGATGGTCTGACTCACTCCACTTTGCCTGGGCAGGCTTAATGCTTCTAAGCAGTGTACCAGTACTCATGTGTGGTCAGTTTCAGCTCTGCGTGGAACATCATGACATTGTAGCCCAATCTGTTTCTCCAAGCCCCGATGGGGTGTGTGGGTGGGGGGTGGGGGGTTGGGGGGCAGAGATTCTGTTGAGTGCATGTTACAATCATACCTTTTACAAGATAAAGTTTTAAAAGTCTCCTTAAATCATCTTAAAGGTATGGATATCTAGAGCTTATTGTGCACATCAAGGGACTCAAGAGTGAGTTCATATTAGTCATGATAATTCAACAATCAGCCCCGAGGTTATTAAACTTTTTTCATGCTCAGCTCAGCTGAGCATGAAATTTATAATGCTCATAAATATTAAAATACGCACAAAAGAGGCAAATTTCCTGCTCAGATCAGCACAGAAAAATAATTTGTCCTGCTCTTAAATTTTAAAATGCCAATTAAAATTTATGAGCAAGACAAATTTCATGCTCAAGTGAGTTGAGCATGAAAAAAAGCTTTATAACCTCATAACCTTTGCTTGAGTTGTTGAAGTTTCACTGTAGGTAACTGGACTGGATCAAGCAAACTGTGTCATTAGATGTGTGCTTAGAGAAGACTCATATAAGACTGTGCAAAACTCAAAATACCTGTAATGATCCTAAGTATTGGGACAGACAGGCCTTAGAAAACAGTGGAGACCCATATCAGACTGCTCCTGAAGGAGCAGTCTGATCAGGGTCTTCACTGTTTGCCATTCCATTTGCACCTCTTGGACTCCTAGCTGGATCATGAAACATTTGTTGAAACAGCAAGTTCTCCAGGTGCCCGAACTGTTAGGATGTTTACAGTGTACATTTGGTATTGGAGTCATCTTTAGACTGTTATATCAGGCTGTGTTATAATGATCAGTGCTTTAAAGAGGTTTGTAAGGGGAATGATTGCACACTGGGGAGGAAACTTATTCAAATACACCACCCCCTCTTTATAACACTGTTCGTTATAACATGGTTTTGGATATAACCCAGTTTCAAGATGGATCCCTAAAATGTATAGATCATATAGCAAAATGACCATATATGGTCATTTTTCTATATAATCTATACAAAAAATGTTCTATATACAGTCCAACCTGTGTTAAGCAAGCAAGCACCTATGGGATAACCACAATGTGCTTGCTTAAGACAGGTGCTTGCTCAATACAGGTGAATTTTAATGCATTTGTCTTTTTTGGGAACCAAAAGCTTGCTTGCTTAAGACAGGGTGCTTAATAGAGGTGGCCACAATGACAGGTTTTAATGTAATCTATACATTTTTGTTTGGATATATCATGGCTGTTTAACTAACATGGTTTCTGCTTTTGAGCACAACAATAGTGTTGTAAAAATGTTGGGGTCTCGCTCACAAAAAAAATGTGTATCAAGAAGTTGTATAGTTCGAACAAATTGACCTGAGACTGGTGAACTCTATTAACATAATTTCACACCCGACTGAATGCATGTATTTATCTTCATCATTTTCCGAAGATGGTGATATTGTTATACAATACATTGAGGTCGGTAAATGGGTCGCTATTCATGGGATGCCGTAAATTCACGAGAAGTTTACGAAAGCCGACGTAATAGGTGACAGCATTGACTAATTTATTCCTTGCATAAAGGTCAGTCTTGTGTCAAATTGTTTGAACTATATGTATTGATATGTTGACATGTCATTACAGTTTTTTTTTCACTTTGTTTCAGGGAATGGGATTTATGTACAGTGCTGGATTAGCTGCAAACTCTAGCCAGGCCAAAGCACTGATATATTTCACATTTGCTGCCCTTGGTGGTGATCCACTGGCACAGATGGTCTTGGTACGTAATACTTACAGGAAATGAATGGTTACCATAGTGATTCTAAGTATTGGGACACATAGGCCTGAGCAAACATTGCAGACCAAGATCAGACTGCTCCTGAAGGAGCAGTCTGATCAGGGTCTACACTGTTTGCCATTCCGTGTGTACTTTTTGGACTCCTTGCTGGATCTTGAAACGTACTGTTATAATTTTAGGAAAGTTAAAGCAAGTCCTAATGGTGTCTGAATTTTTAGGATTTTTTTCTAGGTAATGTTAAATGTGCTGCTTTATTTGGAAAGCGTTTTTATTGCCTTTTCTAGGAAACCACCTGTATCTGAGGTGTTTGGAAATAAATCACAACATTTACTTTCGCTGTATTTACAGAAAACCCCTATAGTTAACTATTAGGCGGCAATGTTAACCTCATATTAGGGCGCAATGTTAACTATAAGGCACAATGTTAACTATTAGGCAGCAATGTTAACTATTAGGCTGCAATGTTGTTCATACCTCAATGAATAAATTTTATCTCACAACATTACATGAGCTCGAAGTGGCATCTAAATAAACCATGGTTCTCCCCTTTCCAATATGATAGTTTGACGTCAACAGAGCTCTTCAAATGTTTATAGGAAAGCTGTGTGCAATTGCTTTCTGGTCTCGATTTTAGCCCACAAACCAGAATGTTTAGTCACATAATAGATGGAAAATAATATAAATACAAGAAATAAAGGTGATTTAGTAACCGTAAAAATCCTAAAAAGTGGGAACATCTTGAGGACTTGCTGTAATTCTCCTATAATTTTAAATTTGTTTCACAATTTGAAAGAAGTCCAAAAGTTGCAAATTGAATGGCCAACAGTGTAGACCCTGATCAGACTGCAGTCTGATCTGGGTATGTACTGTTTGCTTAGGCCTGTCTATTCCAGTATTTAGGATCATTATGGTAATGCTCATTGAACAAGGGTTCACTTAAACTTTTTGTGAATGCATGTTGTTGTTTAAAAAAAATTGCATTAATTTCTAAAATAATTAACATGCTTGGTGAAAATTGTACCATCTGGAGAAATACAGGCGGTATTTCCAATGGGAATTGAGCCTGTAATTGTCTTGAACCTGTTGTATAGTGGAACCCTCAACACGGTCCAGTCATTGGCCAACAGTGCAGACCCAGATCAGATGCCACAGAATGAAGCCTCTGATCAAGGCCTTTACTGCATGCAGAAAGTTCAACCATTTTCTAAAGAAATTAAAATAAAAACAACAAAAAAACAACTGATCCCTCAATTTGGAAATGGACCCCTGCTGTAAATAAGGTAGAAGATACCATTCAGTACAAACTGGGTTACAATCACTGAGAACTTACATTGACTTCAAATGATTTAATTCTCTGGACTCCTTGTTGTTTGGTAATGCTGATTTCAAATCACATTTCCTTTTGGCAGTTGATTCTGAATATTGAGTATTTTGCCAACTTACATGAACCTGGACATATGTACATTTAAATGTGGATAGTGTTTTGATTTGATATGGTCATACAAGCATATGGGGCATTTTATTCTGTGAATGAAATTCACCACTATGGCCTTGTGATTAAGGTTTGTAATGCTTAAACATGAGGTCACTTATCTCTGTGGGTTTTTGTTCCTTGCGCAGATGACATGTGATATGACGAGTTATGCAGTGGAAGGTCTGATGTTTTTTCTCTGAGAACAGGTTTTCATCCAACTCTGTTAAAGGATTGTCTTGAAAGGTATAAAATAATCTTGAAAGGGCTATCACATCAAAATAATAATAAAAAATAATAAGTATTTTTGTTTTACAGGGTTATAGGTTCTTGTCAGGTATAGGTGTGGAGGCTAAGTGTGAAACTGCTCTACAGTACTACAAGAAGGTGGCTACAACAGGTAAGGTGATCCTTTTTAACACATTTTATAGGGAAAACCCAGAAATGAGGTATTAGCAAACAGCACATGGCCAGATTAGTCGCTACTGAGCATATGGCCATCACTATTTGCAAACAGTTCATCCAATTTCTAAATAGATCTTTAGCTCACCTGTCACGTAGTGACGAGATGAGCTTTTGGGATCACTTTTTGTCAGTTGTGCGTGCGTCCATCCATGCGTAAACTTTTTCTTCAAACGGCATGTCCTCCTAAACCAGTGAATGGATTTTGATATAATTTCACAGGAATGTTCCTTGGATGACCCTCTTTCAAAATTGCCTAAATCTTTCCGCTCCGTGAAACAAAATGGCCACCAGAGCTAAAAATAGAAAAACCTTAAAAAAAATAGAAAAACCTTAAAATGACATCTCCTAGGCAAATGGCCCGATTTGAAAATAATTTCACAGGAATGTTCCTTGAATGACCCTCTTTCAAAATTGCCTGAATCGTTCTGCTCCGTTAAACAAAATGGCCTCCAGAGCTAAAAAATAGAAAAACCTTTCAATGACATCTACTCGTAGGCAAATGGCCCGATTTGAAAATAATTTCACAGGAATGTTCCTTGAGTGACCCTCTTTCAAAATTGCCTAAACTGTTCCGCTCTATTAAATAAAATGGCTGGCAGAGCTAAAAATAGAAAAACCTTTAAATGACATCACCTCCTAGGCAAATTGCCCTATTTGAAAATAATTTTACAGGAATGTTCCTTGAGTGACCCTCTTTCAAAATTGTTTAAATTTGTTCTGCTCTGTTAAATTAAATGGCCGCCAGAGCTAAAAATAGAAAAACCTTTAAATGACATCTCCTCCTAGGCAAATGGCCCACTTTGAAAATAATATCACAGGAATGTTCCATCAGTGACCCTCTTTCAAAATTGCCTAAATAGTTTCTCTCAATTAAACAAAATGGCCACCAGAGCTAAAAATAGAAAAACCTTTAAATGACATCTCCTAGGCAAATGGCCCGATTTGAAAAGAATTTCACAGGAATGTTCCTAGAGTGTCCCTCTTTCAAAATTGCCTAAATCAGTCTGCTCCGTTAAACAAAATTGCCACCAGAGCTTAAAATAGAAAAACCTTTCAGTGACATCTCCTCCTAGGCAAATGGCCGGATTTGAAAATAATTTCACAGGAATGTTCCTTGAGTGACCCTCTTTCAAAATTGCCTAAATCGTTACGCTCCGTTAAATAAAATGGCCACAAGAGCTAAAAATAGAAAAACCTTTAAATGACATCTCCTCCTAGGCAGATGGACTGATTTGAAAATAATTATGTCTCCCCCGAAAGATTTTTTTTCGGAGAGACATATTGTTTTTCCCCCGGGCGTCTGTCTGTCCGTCTGTCTGTCTGTCACACATTCGTGTCCGCTCTATAACTTGAAAACTGTTGGAGCTATCATCACAAAACTTCATAAAAATATTAATCAGCATTAGATGACGTGCAGTGCGCAAGAACTATAACTCTCGCATTTATACTTTTTGAATTATCTCCCTTGGAAGTTTGTCAGTATGTATATATGTATGGGCAAATCGTGTCCGGTCTATAACTTTCTTATTTTCAGATGGATTTTGAAATTACTTGGCAGAAATATTAACAACCATGAGACAATGTGTGGTGCGCATGAGGCTGGTCGGTACCTCAAAGGTCAAGGTCATACTTAGAGGTCAAAGGTATAAAAAGGGGCCTTTTATTCGTGTTTGGTCAATAACTTTCTTATTTTCAGATGGATTTTAAAATTACTTGGCAGAAATATTAACAACCATGAGCAGATGTGTGGTGTGCATGAGGCAGGTTGGTACCTCAAAGCTCAAGGTCATACTTAGAGGTCAAAGGTAAAAAAGGGGCCTTTTTTGTGTTTTGTCAATAACTTTCTTATTTTGAGATGGATTTGGAAATCACTTGGCAGAAATGCTTACCAATATAAGACAATGTGTTGCGTGCATGACCCAGGTTAGTATCTCAAAGGTCAAGGTCATACTGAGAGGTCAAAGGTACAAAAAGGGGCCTTTTTTCGAGTTTTGTCAATAACTTGCTTATTTTTAGATAGAATTTGAAGTTACTTGGCAAAAATGTTAACTTTCATGAGACGATGTGTTGCATGTATGATTCAGTTTGGTACCTCAATTGTCAAGGTCATACATAGAGGTCAAAGGTAAAAAAAGGGGCCTTTTTTCGTGTTTGGTCAATAACTTTCTTATTTTTAGATGGATTTTGAAATTGCTTGGCAGAAATGTTAACCACCATGAGATGATTTGTTGCACGCATGACCTAGTTTGGTACCTGAAAGGTCAAGGTCATACATAGAGGTTAAAGGTAAAAAAGGGGCCTTTTTTGTGTTCTGTCAATAACTTTCTTATTTTTAGATGGATTTTGAAATTACTTGGCAGAAATGTTAACTACCATGAGACAATGTGTTGCATGCATAACCCAAGTTGGTACCTCAAATGTCAAGGTCATACTAAGAGGTCAAAGGACAAAAAGGAGCCTTTTTTAGTGTTCAGTCAATAACTTTCTTATTCCTGGATAGATTGTGAAATTACTTGGCAGAAATGGTAACCATCCTGAGATGATGTGGTGCACACTAGACCCAGGTCGGTACCTGCAAGATCAAGGTCATACTAACTGGTCAGAGGTAAAAAAAGTTGTTTTTTATTGTTTCCAGTCAATAACTTTTTTTATTTCTGGATGGACTTTATAAAGTAACCATGCAGAAATGTTCACCGTCATTAGACCATGACTCATGTGCAAGACCAAGGTCCATACCTCCAATGCCAGGGTCATACCTAGAGGTCAAAGGTAAAAAAGGGACAGTCAGTAACTTCCTTATTCTGTGATCGATTATGAAATTACTTGGCAGAAATGTTAACCATCATGAGACAATGTGTTGTACCTCAAAGGTCAAGGCCATACTTAGAGGTCAAAGGTAAAAAAGAGCTTTTTTGTTTATGGCCAATAACTTTTTTATTTCTCTATGAACATTTTTAAAGTTACTTTGCAGAAATGTTCAACTTCATTAGATGATGTGTTGCACACAAGACCCAGCTCAATACCTCCAATGTCAAGGCCATACTTAGAGGTTAAAAACGGGGGAGACATCTGTGTTTTTGTACAAAAACAAATTCTAGTTTCACAGGAATGTTCCTTGAGTGACCCTCGTTCAAAATTGCCTAAATGGTTCCGCTTAGTTAAACAAAATGGCCACCAGAGCTAAAAATAGAAAACCCTTTAAATGACATCTCCTCCTAGGCAAATTGCCCTATTTGAAAATAATTTCACAGGAATGTTCCTTGAGTGACCCTCTTTCAAAATTGCCTAAATCGTTCCACTCCGTCAAACAAAATGGCCACCAGAGCAAAAAATAAAAAAAAAAACCTTTAAATGACATTTCCTCCTAGGCAAATGGCCTGATTTGAAAATAATTTCCCAGGAATGTTCCTTGAGTGACCCTCTTTCAAAATTGCCTAAACTGTTCTGCTCTGTTAAACAAAATGGACACCAGAGCTAAAAATAGAAAAACCTTCAAAGTCCACTACAATGAAAAATAGCCTCCAAAGATAAAAGTCTTTGGTCCACATCTCCTTAAAGCAGTGAATCCTTCATTTCCATAAGCTTTGAAACATCTTGGATTCAGTTGAGTGATTCATGGCCATCATGGCCCTCTTGTTAAAAGTTAACTTCACCTGACACCCCTAGATGTGGAAATTGACTTATGCTATATAATATTTTAGGGGGAAGATCTGATTCAGTGCTTTTTTGGGCAAAGCCTTACAAATTAAATTTGTTCCTGTTTGTACAATATTATACAGAGGTCCTTCGTCATAATGACAGTATTTGTTCCCTTACACTTAAACAACGTAAAGAATTAGCCGCTATAATGAATCCCAATGAGAAGTATAATAGTTACATATGAGCCCCGCCAAGAGAATTTGTGTCTTCAAGCATTCTGTCATGACAAATTTTAACTGAGCATGCCCAGCCATTCAAAGGGGCCAGGGATATGGCTTTCTGTCTGAATGTTCCTCTTGATTCACTGCTTGTATGAACAAGCAGCGAAGGTTCTGGCGAGACTGCGCGGATGTGCAGGCTCGCCTGAACCTTTGCTGCTCGCATAGGCGATAAGTACCAAAATCGCTTGACGTGGCCCATATATTATATGGCCTTTTCTCCTCGCTTACTCGAAGAAACAGATATTGTGGACATTGGTTAGAATTGCCTCACTGAAGTGATTCTAACAAATACCTACAACATCTGTTTCTTGGAGTGGTAAAAAGTATACTTGTATATATCTCCATTTATTCCTCCCATCTTGAGCAAACGATTTGTTTTATTAAGGGGAATGGGAACACCTGGCAGATTTTTTCCGCCATTTTCCAAAGGGAGACAACTTATGGGACTTCCTGTTGGCTTTTCTATAAGCCCTGTCCCACAGAAAAAGGGGTCTACTCTTAAAGGAAAGAATTTGCTCCTTAGGAGTCTACCTCTATTGACATGGGAGTCCACAATACTTTTGCAGGAGTTGTCTCCCCTGAAGGTATACCCATTCCCCTTAAATGAGTATTGTTGTTATATGAAATGTTGGTATAAAGTGGGTTATCTGTATTGCTGGTTAAGAAGGTTACAGTCAATTAGGTTGAAGAGTATCACCTTGAAAATAAAAATCTGGGCCAGAGTTGTTCAAAACAAATGCTGTTATTAGTTAATATATTGTTAAAACATTGATCAATTAACCCTTACCTTGCTATCTTTGCAAACAGTGTAGATCCATTCAGTTTATGAATTTGCATGAATAAATTACATCAAGTAATCTGATTGGTTCAAAGTCAAAGATGGGTCTGGCTAAAATGAATATTCAGCAAGAGAAGGGTTAATATGGCAAATGTGGATACAGTTTTGCTAAAAATGTGAGTAGTTTTGCATTTGCAAAAGCTACTCACATTTTTCTGCCAAAAGCTACTCACATTTTTAAGCAAAAATACCAGTATATTAGGTGGATAGAACAGTTAACAATTTGATCACTAACAAGCTTGTTAAGCTAACGAGGCTTTGTACAACCCGGCTCTGTAATACAAATTTCAATTATTTAGAAGAACGGATGCATTTTTAGTGAAGTGATTGTTTTGTTATGCCTGCTGTAAGCATGGCGCGATATCGGAGACCAGTTTTCCATCTGATTAGTTTGGCAAGCTGTCAACATTTGTGACAACCTAGAGTTCACCCATCTATTTTTGTCCATACAGGCACAACATAGCCTCCGGGCAGAAATCTATTTTTTTAAAATATTTGTCTCCCTTCCAAACAGCCAGTCTCAGTTGCTCATTTGGCTATACGTCAGTCTATCGATATTTTTAAAACATGCTACTCTACCATTCTAATATTTGCCGTAAAAATCTGAAAAATTGGGACACCTTAAGGACTTGCTGTTATTCTTCTAAATTTTTGACAAATTAGTTTATGATTCAGCAAGGAGTCCAAAAGTCACAGACAGACTGGCAAACAGTGTAGGAGCAGTCTGATCTGCATCTACACTGTTTGCTTATGCCTATCTGTTCCAGTACTTATGATCATTACAGTAGGAATAGTTCCTAGGCTTTTGACTGCTGTAAACATACTATGCAGGTTCATTCCTAGGTGGTACTGCTTGTTAATAACATTGTGCATTTTTTGTTTTGGGTTTCTCGATTTTTACTGACCATATTTGACCTGTAAAGGAAAAAGGGGACTTATGTTTGTCTGAAAATGCTAACTTTAAAAAACCAAACATAATACAGGCATTTTGGAAGCAACGTCTCCAAAATGACCTTTACAGTGTTGACGGGGACGTTAAACCTCAAATCAAACAAACAAACAAATACAGGCATCATACAGATATCATTTTGTGTAGGGAATTTAAGGCGGTGAACTGAAATTATGCCCAGGTTAGAAATCGAGCCGTCTGATTTGCATAAAAAGCATGTGCCAAAATTTGAAATACATATACTTTGTTTCCATACTTATCGTCATGAAACCGTTTAAAAGGATATTGTCCCTTGTTTCAAAGATTGTTTTTTGTTCAAAAATCACTAGAGTCAAGCCAAGATAATTCAGTTTGAAAATAGCTTATTTGCATAATGCCTACAAATTTTATACAAATTATTTACTTCTAAAGTATTTCTTTTGAAATGCATAGAGTTATGCATTTCTTTTAAATGCATAGAGTGTTCTCTTTCATTTAAGGAACTGATCAGCTCTAGCAGTGAATTTTTGATTAACCCTTTTTGTACCAAATGGAATCTTCCTCTTTATATACAGCAGAAGTCCATTTCAAAATATAGGGGTGTCAGGTTGTGTTTTCATCAAAATTTATTTGGAAAATGACTTAACTTTTTTAGCAAACAGTGTAGGACCTGATCAGACGCCGCATTCTGCGACATCTGATCTGGGCCTACATTGTTTGCCAGGGTACCCGTTTTGGGGTTTCTGGTACAAAATGTGTTAATAAATTACAGGTTGGAGGTCAGTTGAAAAGTAGATCAAATCATGAATGGGCAGCACCAGTGATCTGACCGACAACCTATGATTTAGTTTTCAACAATTCACACACTAGAGCTGAATATATCAATTCTAACACTGAAAATCAGCAGTAATTCTGTTGTTGCCTGAAAATTCTCCCTACCTTTTGCCATTGTTAAAAGAAATACCGCCAAAATTATTGACTGCATCACACACACACGTCTTTTTGTAACGTTTTCGATGTGTGAAAATGACGTTTCACCATCTGATGTCAAAGAATCTACGAGTGACGTCATAAAACCACAGGTTTTCACGTCATACTCTTCTTCCTTGTGATGTGTTGCAGAATAAATCACAGTTCCTTTCCATTGCCAGTATAGACATGCTGTATTAGAATCTGCAGTAAGCACAGATGCATGTGATAAAAGCGAAGTATTTTGAATTTTCACACAACTTTATGTGCAAATTAGATGGTTCATTTACCTATTTCCACATACACCACAACCTCATTATAACACAGTTCGTTATAGCATGATTTTGGAGATAACATGGGTGGAAGATGGATCCCAAAAATGCATAGATTAGATGGAAAAATGACCATAAATGGTAATTTTTCCATATAATCTATTCTTTGGTGTTTGGCCTGACAAATCCATTGCCCGGCTGCCCGAGACAAGTCCAAATTTTGGCTGGGCAAGTGAGTTTTCCTTCATTTCACTTGCCCAGAAAAATGTATAGAATACATGTATATAAGGAAAATTGTAATTCCAAGAAATTTCCAGGATGCTGTTGACTGCAGGGCAAGTGGTTGAACTTTGGATTTGTCAGGCCCTGGTTTGGCTATGACACGGTTGTTTAACTAACACTGTTTTTGCTTTGGGACCCATTACCGGTGTTATAAAGAGGTTGTGGTGTACATTGAGTCCAGTATCTGATATTCCCGGCAAAATGATGTCTAAATGATACCTGTATCCTTTTTAGTTTGAAAGCATTTTCAGACATCCATAAGATCTTATATTAACCTGATGGGTAACATGAACGGTCTGCAGATAGATATATGTATAGGCGTGTTTTCATAATGGGGTAACTTGTGTACATGAATGGTCTGCAGATATAAAAACATTTCCACGATGATAACATAATGATGATTTCATTACAGTTGCTGAAAACACATCATCTGGCAGTCCTGTTGTCCAGAGAATACGATTACAAGAACAAGCCGAAAACCAGAACACAGGCAGCACTTTGATGGATGATGATCTGTTACAGTATTATGAGTTCCTGGCAGAAAAGGGGGATGTACAAGCTCAGGTAGTGATACCATATTTATCTTATGTATTCTAACAGCCGCCCATCGGGGCTTGAAGAAATAGATGGGCTGCATGATGCTTCCAAGCAGAGCTGAAAGCGACCGCACACGAGTACTCGTAAACCGCTTAATGGATCTAAGCCTGCCCAGGCAGTGCAGTGAGAGTGGCATGGCAGTCCATGTTTATAAACCCTATTGGTTTCATTGGGCGGCGGGGCTTGATATGTCATTTCATCTCAATGTCGGGTAAAAGTCCCTCAAAATTGGAAGCAACGTCTCCAAAATGACCTTTACAGTGTTGACGGGGACGTTATACCTCAAATCAAACCAACAAACATCTTATGTATTCGGACAGATGGGGCTGAACAAACAGTGTAGACCCTGAGGAGACGCCACAGAATGAGGCATCTCATCGGGGCTACACTGTTTGTCGCTTATCTAGCTATTTTTAGGCTCAACATCGGGTATTAAATTGTACTTGTTCAAATTTTTTAGCAGGTATGTTAAAGAGTTAGGTGTCCAAATACTTAGCCTTATAGGGTAAATACGATAATTCTGAGACTTTCTGATGAGTCTTTAAACCGAGGTCCTGTCTTGGTATGACCTTTGCTGTTGGTGGGACGTAAAACACAAACACACACACACATACACACACACTGTAATTCTGTGAAACCAATCTCTAAGTAGTTTTTCAGTTCATTGGAATGATAACATGTATTTTGTCAATGTTTTATTCGACTCAGTCGGTGCAGAAGTATTGATCTTTTATATTTAGTCTGAATGTGCATCGCACCCCAGAAATGAGAAGCCTGTCGTGGTAGCTCAGATATGCATTCAGCTGATGATCAGAAGGTACTTGCTGGGTTGGAAACTTCATATCATACAGTTTGATCATGTAATATTTTCCAAGGTCATTCTCTTCCTTTCCCTCACTCAGTGTTTCTAGTAAAAGAATATGAACTGTTCTGGTTAGCAGCATATGTACAGTAATGATCCTAAGTATTGGGACAGATAGGCCATAGCATAGCAAACAGTGCAGACCCAGATCAAAAGGAGCAGTCTGATCAGGGTCTACTCTGTTTGCTTTTCCATTTTCTCCCTTTAGACCCCTTGAGGGATCGTGAAAAAAATTGTTAAAATTTTTAGAAATTACAGCGAGTCCTTAAAGTGTCCGAATTTTGAGGATTTTTACGGTATAAGCCTGTCCAGGAAAAGTGTGGTTAGGTAAACCGCCTGTTTTGACATGACCTAAATAATGTTGACTGGGCTGTCCAAAATCTATGCTATGTCTCACAGTTGGACCTGTGAACAGCTGTAAGGTAGAAGATTGTACCATGATGATCCTAAGTAATGGGAGAGATGGACCTCAGCAAACAGTGCGGAACCAGATCAGACTGAGCAGTCTTATCAGGTCTAACTGTTTTGCCATTCTGTCTGCAGGTTTTGGACTCCTTGCTGGATTGTGAAACAAAATTTTGTTAAATTCTTAGGAGAATTATAGCAAGTCTTCAAGGCGTCTGAATATTTAGGATCTTTACAGTTCACATATAAAATGACATGCCTTGTCTCTCAGTTGGAGCTGTCAACAGCTGTAAGGTGGAAGATGCTTCTTGCATGCTGGCTAGTTTTGCATTTATTTTGTGGTTTTTGCCATAATGATTGTTCAAAATTTTATCAATATGTTTTGTTTTGTTTGTTTCTTTGTATTGGAGTTCAATGTCCCACTAAAATTATTTCGGTCATTTTTTAACCGGTCAGTTTACCCATCCACACTTTTCCTGGGCAGGCTTATATGTAAGCGGTTAACCAGTACAGTGCACATTCTTTTGCTAGAAACTGACAACTGCCCTTTTTGAATCTTTGTTTGTTTGTTTGATTTGAGGTTTAACGTCCCCGTCAACACGGTAAAGGTCATTTTGGAGACGTTGCTTCCAATTTTGTGGGACTTTTACCTGACCTTGAGATGAAATGACATCTCAAGTCATGCCACCCAATGAACCAATAGGGTTTATTAACATGGATGGACCGACTCACACCGCTTATTGAATCAGCAGAAGGGTTTATTAATATGTTAACATACAGCATTGTTAGTTTTGAACAACTGGGCCATTGTTGCAAACACTAAAGACAGATTTTCTCTTGCCAGCCTCGGTAGCTCAGTCAGATGCGAGTCTGACTGGTGATCAAGAGGACGAGGGTTTGATACCTGCCGGGGTAGGCAACATTCTTTTTTGGAGATTGAGCATGAAACCTTTTCTGCGATCATTCTCCTCCTTCTGCTAATTCAAGAAGGGCAGTTGTCAGTTTCTGGCAAAAGAATGTGCACTATACTGGTTAACAGCTTACGTATAAGCCTGTCCAGGAATAGTGTGGGTAGGTAAACTGACCGGCTCAAAAATGACCTAAATAGTGTTGACTGGGCAGTTAAACTCCAATACAACCAAGCAAACAGATTTTCTGGTAACAGGGCCCGAATGTCTTTACAATTTGTTGTTGTTATTTTTTCCAGGTCACCCTAGGGCAGCTGTTTTATCAAGGAGGGAGAGGAGTGCCACTTAGTCATGAGGTTTGCTGTTTATCTGTCTTTTCATACATAAAACAATATCAAGGCCAGTTGTTCAAAAGATGGTTACCTTAAAGAGTTCATTAATGTTCATAATGTTTACTGCTCTAGTATGTATAATATCTAATAGAGCGTTTTTATACGCCTGTTTGAAAAACAGTCATATTATCTTATGCCCCCGGCGTCCGTCCGTCCGTATGTCTGTCGGTCTGTAAACATTTCGTTTCTGGATAACTCCTACAGTTTACATCCGTTCAAGCTGAAACTTCATTCATAGTTAGACCATGATGTGGGGCAGCGCATTTTTTTTTTGAGGTTACGGTCCACCAAATATTGATAGAGTTACGCCCCTTTGAAATTTTTTGTAAACTTTTTGTTTCCGGATAACTCCTCCTACAGTTTACATCAGATCAAGCTGAAACTTCATACATATTTAGACCATGATGTGGGGCAACGCGTATTGTTTCGAGGTTACGGTCCACCAAATATTAATAGAGTTATGCCCTTTTGAAATTTTTTGTAAACTTTTCGTTTCAGGATAACTCCTACAGTTTACATCCGATCAAGCTGAAACTTCATACATAGTTAGACCATGATGTGGGGCAGCGCATATTGTTTCGAGGATACAGTCCACCAAATAATAATAGAGTCATGCTCCTTTGAAATTTTTTGTAAACTTTTCATTTCCGATGACTCCTTCTACATTTTACATCCGATTTATCTGAAATTTCCTATATAATTAGACCATGATTTGGGGCAGCACATATTGTTTCGAGGTTATGGTCCACCAAATAATAATAATGTTATGCTCCTTTGAAAAATTCTATAAACATTCTGTTTTCCGGTTAACTCCTCCTACATTTTAGATCTGATGATATTGAAGACCATGATATGGAACAGTGCATATTATTTTGAGGTTACGGTCTGCCAAATATTACCAGAGTTATACTCCTTTCACAGATTTTTCTAAACATTCCGTTTCCAGATAATTCCTGTTACTTTTTCCATCTGATGAAGCTGAAACTTTACATATACAGTCCAACCTGTATTAAGCAAGCACCTAAGGGAAATCAAAATTTGATTGTTTTGAGACAGGTGCTGGCTTATTACAGGTGGATTTAAGTGCATTTTCCTTTTTCAGGAACAAAATGCATGCTTGCTTATTAGAGGTGGTCACTAAGACAGGTTTTACTGTAGTAAGACCATGATGTGGAACAGTGCATGTTATTTTGAGGTTACAGTACATCAAATATTAGCAGAGTTATTCCCCTTTCATATATTTTTCTAAACATATTTTGTTTCCGGATAATGCCTCCCACATTTTACATCTGATGAAGCTGAAACTTTACGTATAGTTATACCCCCGGCATACGAAGTATGCTATGGGGGTATATAGTTTTCGTCCTGCCGTTCGTCCGTCCGTCGGTCCTTCCGTCTGTCCGTCTGTCCGTTAACATTTTGGTTAAAGTTTTGCGTTAAAGTTTCTAAGAGATTGTATCTTCTGAATCCTTTGATAGATTTAGTTGATACTAACACTGAAGTTACATACTGGTCTAAAGATTTCATTGATGCATGTCCCACCCCCACAGTGACCTTGAGGTCAAGGTCACAGACTTAGAAATTTTTTGCATTTTGGTTAAAGTTTTGCGTTAAAGTTTCTAAGAGGTTTTATCTTCTGAACCCTTTCATAGATTTAGTTGATACTTACACTGAAGTTACATACTGGTCTAAAGATTTCACTGATGCATGTCCCACCCCCCACAATGACCTTGAGGTCAAGGTCACAGACTTAGAAATTTTACGTTCGGTTAAAGTTTTATGACAAAGTTTATAGATGCCTGTATGTTCTAAACTCTAAGACAAATTCAATTGATACTTGCATCAATGTTGCATACCAGTTCAAAGATTTCATTGATGCATACCCCACCTTGCTGCTTCAGTAACATCGATGCCCCACCCCTTCAGTAACTTTGATGCTCTCACTTCCTTGGTCCATTTAGAAAGATTATGTTTGGTTTAGATTTTAAAAGCACATTATAGATTCTTATAGCTTCTTGACTTCTTCATTCATGTTACATACAAGCTCGAAAGATATATCAGAGGGTGGCACTGGCCGGGGGTATGCGTGACCCACTGGTCACTTTCTCTAGTTAGACTATGATGTGGAGCAGCGCATATTATTTTAAGGTTACAGTCCACCACTTATTGCAAGAGTTATGCCTTTATTATTTTGAAGTCATAGTCCACCAAGTATTACCAACCATGAAAATTTGTTGAAGACAGGTTATTCAGGGTTATTAATAGTGCTAGGTAAGAATATATGGAGCACATATTGTTACTTGGTTACATTCCACAAGCCCAAACTTGTACAACAGTCAGTATATATATGCTCCATCATACTAATTGCCACAGGCGTATATTGCCCCGCTAGCATATTACCATATTAAACGATGGTAGTTAAAACGATATGTTAACTAATGGCATTGTTAGTTTTGAACAACTGGCCCCTGGACCCAGTTTTCAAGGCATTGTTAGCTTAATAAATTCATTAGTGGTCAAAACGTTGACCGGTCTAGTAGGACTGTTTTAGTAGGACCAATACCTTGCGCAGTAATAATATTAACAGCTCTTGCATTTGTCAAAGCTCCTTACATTATTTCTGCAGCAATATTAAAATATTTGCTCAATTAGATGATCAAAGTTTTAATAATATGCTACCTATGATATTGTTAGCCTTGAAAAACTGGCCCCTGTAACCAGCCTAAGCATATTTATTTCTTTATTGTGGCCCATATGTAAAATTTTGGAATATTTGCTGAAAAAGTATGCAAAAGCTCCTCTCATCATGTGCATAACAAGCCTGTGAGTGGTCAAAATGGTAACTGTTGTAGCAAGCAAAAGACCAAACTACAGTCATAGTTTTTCTGCAAAATTTTAGTATATTACATTAGCTGATCAAATTTTTAATGATAATATAGTCGAACTTCAATGGCTCGAACACCTTTGGGACCTCGAAAATCTGTTCGAGACAGGGGTAGTTCGAGCCACTGAGGTTACTGTCAGGAGGAATAACGAGATACTTTTACACATCTTTTCGGTGTTCTATAATGAATATGTATGCTGTGTGTACTCATTAGAATCGCCTCATCGAGAGATGTAGTATGATGTAGTCCTCATGTAGAGGATTTCGCTAGGGGCTCAAGAACGGGTTCGACACATCCATGGTAAACGAGCCATCGGTGTATGAGCCATCGAAGCTCTATTGTATATGTTGTTAGTTTAGAACATGGATCTAGAGCATCATTTTAGGGGGTTCTTTGCTTAAGAATCTGTGTTTCTTTTACTGATACCATACTTAATTTGGATCGTAACATCAAGACACTGATCACTTCTGCTTGGTTGAGTGAGTCAACAGTACCTTGTATCTTGCAACACCAGGAAGTCCAACTGGTATTGGTTAACTGTTGGGCATGACCTACTATACTTGCAGCAGATAAAAGTAGTGGGGAATGTTTTTATGTCCCCAGTAGTGATAGCTGGCACACATTGTTTTTGCCCTTTCTGTTTGTGTGTTGGTTTGTTTATTGGTTGGTTTGTATGTTGGTTGGAAAACTTTAACATTGGTCATAATTTTTATACCGTTTCATAGCCTTCAAATTTGGCATGTAGGTTCCTTGTAACCTTGGCCCTGGCCATGTTCATGTTTCACAAACACATCTGTGTTATTTCTTATATCTTACACTTTCATTCATTTTGTTCTTTCTCCCCAGTCTGGCTCCCTTCATCTGTTCTACCATCCCTTATATTTGTTTTCTCCTTTTCTCTGGGAGATGACACAAAATGACCCACACAGGTTGATTTGTCATTCCTATCAGACAACCATATTCTAGTTGTTTAGGTTGATCCTGTTTGAATGTCTTTTGTTGATACAGCTAATAATTGAATGAAATTATAATTTTCAGAGAGCACACCATTATTTCTCCATGGCAGCTGAATCAGGGAATTCTAATGCCTATGCTTTCCTTGGAAAGGTAAGTTTTACTTTTAGAAAAAAAATGAGTGACTACAGAGTGCCAACATCAGTATTTGTTCTCCATTTTTTTGCCATTATAAAGAATGTGCTGCAATAGAGATTCCCAATAAGGAATTGTACAATACATGAAATGGAACTCTTCCCCTTAATTACCCAAGTAAACATGCGTGGATATTTATTTTTTGGAGTATTAGATATCATATTCTTAAATAACTTCATCAATTCGCCCCATCTTTATCTGAGCCCCGCCAAGCAAATTTGTGTCTTTGAGCATTCCGTCATGACAAATTTTAACTGCGCATGCCCAGTCATTCAGAGGGGCCAGGGATATGGCTTTCTGTCTGAAGGTTCCTCTTGATTCACTGCTTGTATGAGCGAGCAGGGAAGGTTCTGGCGAGACTGCGCGGATGCGCAGGCTCGCCGGAACCTTCGTTGCTCACATAGGCCATAAGTACCAAAATCTCTTGACGGGGCCCATCTAATGGTTTGTTCCATATAAATTGTTGTGTTATGGAGTTATGCCACTATTAATATCAGTGAAGCAGTTAGTTGCATACCATAAAAGTCCTAAAAATTCAGACACCTTAAGGACTTGCTGTAAGTCTCCTAAAATTTTAACAAGCTTGTTTGGGGATCCAGCAAGGAGTCCAAAAAGTGGAGACGGAATGGCAAACAGTGTAGATCCTGATCAGACTGCTCCTGAAGGAGCAGTCTGATCTGGGTCTGCACAGTTTGCTTAGACCTGTTAATCCCAGTACTTAAGATTATTATGGTACTGTAATTATACAGTAAAAGGTTGGATGGTTTATGCAATGCCGCAACTATCTTGCACTCTGAGAAGCCTCCGTGATGTAGTGGTTAAATTAACTCACCGCATAAGAAATTTATTGGTCATCGCAAAGACGTGACATGCACACCGCGGATCTGCCATGTTTCACTTATAACATACCTATGAGAAAGTATAAGACTGGTAATGCAAACAATCAATTTTATACCTGTATAACTCCGTGGAAACACTGCAGAGTAAATGCGGTGTTTCCGGGGGTATAACTCTGCAGAAACACTGCAGAGTAATGGAAACACCGCAGAGTAAATGTGGTGTTTCCGTGGAGTTATACCTGTATAACTCCGTGGAAACACCGCATTTACTCTGCGATCCCCTTTGATTGGCACATATCCAAGGCGGTTGTTGCAAATTTAAATCCTTTTGTCATGGCCTGTTTAATGCGAGGTTGTGCAGGTTGAAAAAGATTTGCGACGGGTGTACTGTATATAGTTTTGGGATCTATCCATAAACTGCATTTTTCCAAATGAACAGTGTAAATAGGTTTTGGATGTATTGATAAGCTGTTTTCGTGTCTTGTAAACTGTCTCATCCAGTGATCAAGTTTAACCTGTATTGTACCGGAAACCCCAGAACAGTTAATTAGCAAACAGTGCAGGCCCTGATCAGATGCTGCAGAATGCAGCATCTGCTCAGGGCCTACCCTGATTGCAAAATGTTCAGCCATTTTCCAAATAAATTTTGACGTATACACAACCTGACACTCCTAAATTTTGGAATGGACTTGTGCTATATATAAGTTGGAAGATTCCATTTGGTACAAAAAGGGTTAACATGATTTTGTTTTAGATGCATTCAGAGGGAAGCCCTGTTGTGAAGCAAGACAATCAAACTGCCTTCCAGTACTTCAAAAAAGCTGCAGACAAGGTCAGTGGTTTTGATTCAGGGGCCAGTTGGTCAAAGCATTGTTAGGTTAACGAGCTGGTTAGTGGTGAAATTGTAAACTGTTCTAGCCACTCCAGTTGCTAATTTAGTATTATTTTTGCTGAAAATATGAGAGCAGCTTCTTGCAGATGCAAAAGCTGCTCAGATTTTTTTCAGCAAAAATATCTGTACATTCGCCATATTAAATGATCAAAATTTTATCGATACATTAACTAATGACATAGTTTCGAACAACTGGCTCCAGATTGCTGCAATTTCACAGTTTTGTTGTTTCATTGTGTTGGTTGAAATACACTAAAATTCCTATAATAAAGACCACCTTTGGGTCTGTTTAAAAGTTGTCTTTAAGACCACTTTTGAACAGTTCCAAATGTGGTCTCTTAACAGGAGACACTAGGTGTAGAAATGTGGTCTCTTAACAGGAGACACTAGGTGTAGAAATGTGGTCTCTTAACAGGAGACACTAGGTGTAGAAAACACAAAGAAAGAAGAACTGAAACCTTTTCAATAAGCTTAGTCGTAAATTTAGGTGGCCTTAACCCATTAGTACTGGAAACCCCTAAAGGGGTAATTGGCAAACAGTTCAGGCCCAGATCAGACGCCACAGAATGCAACGTCTGATCAGGGCCTTCACTGTTTGCAAAAAGTTTAGCCATTTTCCAAATAAATTTTGAAGAAAACACAACATGACACCCCTAAATTTTGGAATGGACTCCTGCTATATATAAGAAGGAAGATTCCATTTGGTGCAAATGGTTAATAGCGGAATTTTACTCTAGTTGCTCGAAGTTTTCTTGTTAATGTATTGTCTTCATGTGAGATTGATCAATGAAATCTTTCCTACTGTCATTCTTTCTGGCCCCCGCCCATAGGGGCTTGAAGAAATATATGGGCTGCATGATGCTTCCACGCAGAGCTGAATCCGGCCCACACACTAGTACTGGTAAACCGCTTAGAGGATCTAAGCCTGTCCAGGAACCGCGGTGCGAGGCAGACCGTCCATGCTAATAAACCCTATTGGTTTCATTGGGCAACAGGTCTTGAGATGTTATTTCATCCCAGTGTCAGGTAAAGTCCCACAAAATTGGAAGCAACATCTCCAAAATGACCTTTACAGTGTTGACAGGGACGTTAAACCTCAAATCAAACAACAAAAAAAAAAAAATGTCATTCTTTCCCTTCTGCTTATTTAAGGTGAATGGATACACCTTCAGGGGAGGCAACCCCTGCAAAAGTATTTTTGTCTCCCATGTTAATTAACAGGGGTCAGCTCTTAAAGGAAAGAATTTGCTCCTAAGGAGCAAATTCTTTCCTTTAAGAGCAGACCCATTTTTCCTTGGGACAGGGGTTATGGAAAAGCACACAGGAAGTCCCAAAAGTTTTCTCCCATTGAAAAATGGTGGAAAAATATACCAGGTGTTCCCACTTCCTTTAAAGGGGCATTATTGAGCTATCTGGAAAAAATGCTTCCAAAAATAAAATACATATAGCCGGTATTTTTCTTTAAAACAATACAAATGAATGCATTTTATGCAAAAATGCGAACAATTATGATGACAGGTAAACAAGTTTGATAGGGATTCCCTAACTAGGTTTCGAACACTAGTTAGATCTATTTTTAGTTCGTGACAAAAATAGAATCCCCATATATGACGTTATGCGGCATTCATTTTTGGCCTTGTTGCTTAGGCCATGCCTGAATCTGAAAAAATATGACGCTGAATACCATGCCATAAGTAATGACACTCAGAGACGATACTGTCACCATGTATGTGTAAAGTGACAGATTTATTTTTAGAACAGAAATTCAAAACAAATGTTCAGAGGGAAGTGTAAACACGAATGAAAACGACAATTTTCACAAAGTTCTGAAGCTGTATTTGGCTCCAAAAGTGTACATATGACAAAGGAGTATGCATTGAAGATAAAAACCGGAAAAAAAATTTTGAGACCAGGTAGCTCAATAATGCACCTTTAAGAAGGGCAGTTGTCAGTCCCTGGGAAAGAGCAATGTGCAGTGTACTGGTTAACCACTAAGTAAAAGCCTGTGTAGGAAGTGTGGTCAGGCAAGTGACTGACTCAGAGTGACCTAAATAGTGTTTACTGGGCTGTTCAGCTCCAATCAAAGGAAAACGTGTTCATGTAATGGCAAGATAGGTTGTAAAAAGAGTAGGATAACTGTCCAACTTCACATGACCATCACAGTGTTGAGTAGGCCATTTAAGTCCAAAACAAAATACAAGAAAAAAATTACTTTTAAGGTAACAGGCAGACAGCAAAGCAGATGACAATTGTCCTGATTGGCATTTTATGGGTTAAGTATTATAAATTTATGGACATCTGAAGCTATGGGAAGAAATCTCTGGGGACTCGAGAATGAGTTTGAATTATACAGTGTAAATGAGCTAGTTAAGTTCAAGCCATTAAAGTGCCACTGTTTTAAAAGTGATATTCCTGTGTGATTCAAGAAGGGCATTTGTCTGTTATGGGAAAAAGATTGTTCTGTGTATTTGTTGCTTGATGGCTTAGAATAACTTAAGGCCGGCCTCAGTAGCTCAGTCGGATGCGCGTCTGACTGGTGATCAGGAGGACGTGGGTTCGATTCCTGCCGGGGTTGGCAACATCCTTTCATAGAGATTGATCATGAACTCTTTTCTACGGTCATTCTCTCCCTTCCGCTGATTCAAGAAGGGCAGTTGTCAGTTTCTGGCGAAAGAATGTGCACTGTACTGGTTAACCGCTTACGTATAAGCCTGCCCAGGAAAAGTGTGGATAGGTAAACTGACCGGCTCAAAAATGACCTAAAATTGTGTTGACGGGCCGTTAAACTCTGATACAAACAAACTAGAAAAACTTAACCTTCCCATGAAAAGTGTGATTAGGTTGACTGATTAGCTGCACATGACCTACATAGTGTTTACTGGGCCATTATCTTAAAAAAAAAACAAAAAAAAAAAAACAATATTCTGAACTTAAATGTCTGAATCTTTGGCACAAATATGATGACACTTTGCTTTCTAAACAGGGCAATCCAGTTGGCCAAGGAGGATTAGGTGTCATGTACTTATATGGGAAAGGAGTGGATAAGGTAAGCCTACTAACTGGAATAGTTCTATCATAGTGCACTTTATATTGATGTTTATATTCAACGGGTTAGCCCATTTAGTAACGGAAACCCCAAAACAGGTACCAGGGCCAACAGTGCAGGCCCAGATCAGACGCCGCAGAATGTGGCTTCTGATCAGGGCCTACACTGTTTGCAAAAAGTTAAGCTATTTTCCAGATAAATTTTGCAGAAAAAGCAAACTGACATCCCTAAATTTTAAAATGGACTCCTGGTATACATAAGGAAAAAGATTCCATTTGGTACAAAAAGGGTTAAAGTTTATTTGAAAATAGAATCTCATTCAAGTACACCTAAGCAGATATTAGCCAGTGCACGACAAAACCTACAATAAGACGTGCGTCCACAAAGAATCAGATCAGCCTGCACATCCATATAGTCTAACCAACCAAAGACTTTTCTTGCTGCATGAAGGAGCAATGGGTTCTTAGCTATCCTTACAGTGCACAGCAAAGACTGATCAGACTGTGTGAATGCACATGCTGATCTGAGTCTTCGCTGTGTGCACGTCTTATTGTAGGTTTTGTCGTGCGCTGGCTCATATAAGATATGTTCAGACACTGGATGTAGAAAATGCAAACAAAGATTATATGAAATCTTCTAAATATGCTTTTAAAAGCAGAATTAGTCTGAATGTTAACTGGCTTTAATAGTGGAACTTAACTGTACAGACACTTCTCCAGAGATCTCTTAAATTTCTTTAGTGCTCTGTATGCGGAGTATTTTTTTCAGCAGATGATGTTTTGAAATATTTTTCTTATTTTTCCCAAAGAATAGAACATGAAATTCGTGCAAATTTTGCATGAGATGTCAAATCCTGTTGTCTGGGAAAAAGCAAGAAAAATACCAACAATTGGTCATCTGCTGAATTAGCACAGAGAGTGGTAAGGTTAGTGTGGTGCTTTAGTACACTCAACACTGTCTAGAAGACACTTGAACGGAAAGTATGTTGAACTTCTTCCTTATAAATTACAAGCTAGCTCAGGGAAAAACCATCACGAAAACATGCCTATATAATTTTGACCCCCTTGAACCCCACCTTTATATAGTAAAACTGGGGTTTACAGGGGTAAATCTTATTTTTCTTATTTCTGCTCTAAAATATAGATTGTTGGTACTCGTTAGAACTGCCTCGATGAGGCGGTTCTAACGAGTGCCCACAATCTATATTTTGAGCAGAAATAAGAAAAATATCGCAATTTTTCATTTAAAATGTTTATTTTTCGGCGATAAAGGTGGCAATGTATTTGTATAGGCCTGTTTGTGTAATGCGACGATACGACTGGTGCGGTGAGCAAAGACTCAGATCAGTAGTCTGATCAGAGCTTTTGCTGATGGCATGAGCCATCTACAGCCTTTTAAAAATATTTTTGCATACAGGCAAACAGTGTGGGCCCTGATCAGAGATTAAACCAGAACTCTTGACTAATGTCATACGTTGTGTCGGCCCCTGCCCATAGGGGCTTGATGAAATATATGGGCTGCATGATGCTTCCACGCAGAGCTGAATCCGGCCCGCACACTAGTACTGGTAAACCGCTTAGAGGATCTAAGCCTGTCTAGGAACCGCGGTGTGAGGCGGACCGTCCATGCTAATAAACCCTATTGGTTTCATTGGGCGACAGGGCTTGAGATGTCATTTCATCTCATTGTCGGGTAAAAGTCCCTCAAAATTGGAAGCAACGTCTCCAAAATGACCTTTACAGTGTTGATGGGGACGTTAAACCTCAAATCAAACAAACAAATCATACGTTGTGGATATGCAGGCTGAAGCTGAACCTGTACTTGTTGCACAAGTCAAACATTGCCTATTGTAGGTTTTGTTATGCCTTGGCTCAAACATCAAAAGCAACCATCACTGACTTTGTTAATCCATTTAATACAGGAAACTCCAAAAGATGTCACTTGCAAACAATCCAAGCCCAGATCAGAAGCTGCGGAATGTGGTGTCTGACCAGGGCCTTCACTGTTTGCAAAAAGTTCAGCCATTTTGAAAACAGTTTTTAAATTCATCTCAATTGGGTACCCCTAAATTCAGAAATGGACTACTATATACAGGTATAAGGTATCCCTCTGCTGTATATAAGATGTCCATTCAGTACATAATGGTTTGACATAGGTTTCACTGTGCCTGGAATATTTGGGCCCTGCCCATCGGGGCTTGGGAGAAATAGATTGGGCTGCATGATGCTTCCACACACAGCTGAAACTGACCGCACATGAGTACTGGGCAGCAAGGCTTGAGACGTCATTTCATCTTGATGTTGAGTGAAAGTCCCACAAAATTGGAAGCAGCATCTCCAAAATGACCTAAAAAGTATTGACAGGGATGTTAAACCTCAATTGAAACAAACAAAACCTTGAATATTTGCTCTAACTTTCCATTATTGCAGGATTATCAAAAAGCTCAGAAATATTTCACAGCTGCAGCAGATCAGGGCTGGGTTGATGGACAACTTCACCTTGGTATCATGCACTTCAGTGGGAAGGGAGTGAGAAGAGACTACAAGATGGCAGTGAAATACTTCAACTTGGCATCTCAGGGAGGTCATGTCCTGGCATTTTATCACCTGGCCCAGATGCACGCCACTGGAACTGGGGTGCTCAGAAACTGCCATACAGCAGTAGAGGTGAGTGGAAAATTGTTATGATTGTCCGTTTTGGCAGTAGTGCCAGGTAGGAAGAAGCCTGAAATAATTTGTTCATTTCTTTTAGCAGATTTTATAATGTTAACAAACATCTTTTTACCTCTATTTGTAATGATCTGAGGTCTGACAGGAGCAGTATTGGAGCAAATTTGTCCTTAAAAAGAATCCCTCCTTTATAAAATTGATGAAGATTTAAGGGAAATGCATATACCTTCAGGGGAAGCAACTCCTACAGAAGTATTTTTGTCTGCCATGTCAATCTGCCTCCGCCCATTGGGGCTTAAAGAAATAAATGGGCTGCATGAGGCTTCCACGCAGAGCTGAAACCGACCGCACTGACCGCACATGAGAACTGGTAAACCGCTTAGAGGATTTAAGCCTGCCCAGGCAAAGCGGTGCGAGTCGGCCCGTCCATGCTTATAAACCCAATTGGTTTCATTGGGTGGCAGGGCTTGAGATGTCATTTTATCTCAATGTCGGGTAAAAGTCCCACCAAAGTTGAAGCAACGTCTCCAAAATGACCTTCACAGTGTTGATGGGGTCGTTAAACCTCAAATTAAACAAACAATAAACATCAGATCAAACAAAAATAGTGTTAACAGACATCTTTTTACCTCTATTTGTAATGATCTGAGGTCAGACAGTATTACAGTAGTAGTATTGGAGCAAATTTGTCCTTAAAAAGAATCCCTCATTTATAAAAATGACGAAGAGCTTACACCTTCAAGGGGAGAAACTCCTACAGAAGTATTTTTGTCTCCCATGTCAATAAGGGTCAACTCTTAAAGGAAAGAATTTGCTCCTCAGGAGAAAATTCTATTTGCTCCTCAGGAGCAAATTCTTTCCTTTAAGAGTAGAGAGGAGCAAATTCTTTCCTTTAAGAGTATACCCCTTTTTCAGTTGGACAGGGCTTATAGAAAAGTGAGCAGGAAGTCCAGAAAGTTGTCTCCCTTTGAAAAATGGCAGAAAAATAGGCCATGTGTTCCCATTCCCCTTAATAGCATAGCGTAGACAAGTCTGAGTACTGAGTGAGTGAGTGAGTGTTTGAGTTTTACGTCCCACCAACAGCTAAGGTCATAGGGAAACGGAACCTCGGTTTAAAGACTCATCCGTGTATGAGTACTTAGTACTAAGGATAATTTTGTGATAAGTTTTCTTACTTTTTCATTAACTCTTATTTTGCTGTTCACGACAACCCCTATCTTTGGAAACACTGTAGATCCAGATCAGATGGCTTCTGAAGAAGCCATCTGATCAGGATCTACACTGTTTGACATTCAATTTATGAATTTGTAGGAATAAATTCCATCAAGTAATCTGATTGGTTCAAAATCAGAAATGGGTGTGGCTAAACTGAATATTCAGCAAGAGAAGGGTCAAACCATGTTGTGGACACTTGTTAGAATCGCCTCAATGAGGCCCCACAAAAATTACCCACAACATACGTTTTTGAACAAGAATAAAAGAAACTTATCCCTTTATAGACCTATGGGGGTTTGGTTAAAGTGAGTGTTTGAGTTTTACGTCCCACCAACAGCTAAGGTCATATGGAGATGGGACCTCGGTTTAAAGACTCATCCGAAAGTCTGGAGAAGCCCGTGATCAATCCTGCGACCCCTGGTTTACAAGGCGAGTAGCGTAACCACTACACCACTGTGGCTGCCAAGAGCACTGTCTCTTAAACATTGGGTCTCTCAATGCCGAGGTTTTGAGCCTTGCTCCGGTCTGTTTGCCAAGGTACCCCTTTAGGGGTTTCCCCGCATGCAATGGGTTAAAAAGAAATCTACCTGCTGTAACAGTCTCTGACAATTTCAGAATATATGTTCACCTTTGATAATAAAGATATTAATATTTACAGTTATACAAGAATGTAGCTGAGCGTGGTTCCTGGGCAGTGTCTCTGATGGAAGCCCACCAGCTGTACAAGGATGGAAACATTGACCAAGCTCTACTGAAGTACACATTCATGGCTGAGCTGGGATATGAGGTGGCGCAGTCTAATGTGGCTTACATCCTTGATCAAGGTAATGATTCTAATACATTGTTTTTATTGTTTCACATTTGGACACTTTTTTTGGTGAGTTGTTTATCAATAGTCCCAAAGTTACAAAGCACAGAAGCTCTGTCAATGCTGATGTCCAAGTGACTATCACTGATTTGTAGGAAATCCAGGTAATGGTTATTTATAGAAAATAGAGGGGGCAAACACTTTACTTTTGTGATCTTTTTGACACTTTGACATGTCTACTATATTTACTAAAGCCGACCTTCAATGGCTCGAACACCTTACGGACCTCGAAAATCTGTTTGAGACAGGGGTAGTTCGAGCCACTGAGATTACTGTCAGGAGGCATAACGAGATACTTTTTGACATCTTTTCGGTGTTCTATAATGAATATGTTTGCTGAGTGTACTCATTAGAATCGCCTCACTTAGGCGATTCTAATGAGTACACACAGCATACATTTGCAAGATAAAAGACTAAAATCTCCTTAATTATCTCCCACTATTTCTTATGTAGAGGATTTCGCTAGGGGCTCAAGAATGGGTTCGACTCATCCATGGTAAGCGAGCCATCGTTGTTCGAGCAATCGAAGTTCTACTGTTTATTTCATTAAAATACTTCCATTTTGCACCAAAAAACTATCGAGTACAGCTTATGATATTGCATGTAGACTTTTTTGTTTGGATTGATTTGATGTTCAACATCCCCCTCAACACTATTTAGGTCATTTTGGAGACATTGCTTCCAATATTTTGGGACTTTTACCCGACATTGAGATGAAATGACATTTCAGTCCCTGCCGCCCAATAAAACTGATAGGGTTTATATGCATTAACAGTATGACCACTTTGCAGAGGCATGCATAGATCCTCTAAGCAGTTTACCAGTACTCATGTGTGGTTGGTTTCAGCTCTGGGTGGAAGCATCATGCAGCCTATTTCTCAAAGCCCCGATGGGCAGGGGCAAAAATGCATGTAGACGTCTTGATAACATTGTATATTGTAACACACTTTTGGATAAAACAGGGTTTAAAACTGGATCCCAAAATGTATAGATTATATAGAAAAGTTGCCATGAACTGTCAGTTTTCTATATTATCTATACCCACTGGTGTAGATATAAAATGGCTGCTTAAAGAACACTGTGCTTTGGCTCCTAACAGTAGTACTATAAAGAGGTTAGGGTGAGATGCAGCATAATCTTAAGAAAGTTGAATGAGGCTAGAAAAGAGCAGAGTCAGAAATACAGTAAAATTCCAATATTAAGACCACTTTTGGGATTGTTCAAAAGTGGTCTTCAAGACCACTTTTGAACAGTCCCAAAAGTGGTATCTGACTACAGGACACTATGCAGAAAACAACAAAGAAATAATAACTGCAGCCTACTAAATAAGCTTTTTAAAGCAGAACTAGTCTTACTTTCAGGTGGCCTTAATAAAGGAATTTCAAAGTATTCCTGCAAAATTCAACTTTCTATACATAGAAGTTTGTCTTTACATGGATGTTAAAATCCATGCTGCTTTTAATACATGGTAAATCGTATATTTCAGGTGAGAGTAATCTGTTCAGTGAGAAAGAGACTTACCAGAGAGCGTTACTACACTGGACTAGGGCAGCTTCTCAAGGTAAGCAGTTTTCACTCATGACATTTGACCTCAATAGGGCATGATTATTGTTTGGAGTTTATCAGCCCAGTCTCAACACTATTTAAGCCGGCCTCTGTAGCTCAGTCGGTTGCGGGTCTGACTTGTGATCAGGAGGACGCGGGTTCGATACCTGTCGGGGTCTGCAACATTCTTTCGTGGAGATTGATCATGAAATCTTTACATTCTCTCGCTTCTGCTGATTCAAGAAGGGCACTTGTCAGTTTTGTTGAAAGCATGTGCTTGTGCTTTCGACAAAACTGACAAGTGCACTGTACTGGTTTACCGCCTAGGTATAAGCCTGCCCAGGAAAAGTGTCGATAGGTAAACTGACCAGCTCAAAAATGACCCAAATAGTGTTGACTGGGCAGTTTAAATCTGATACAAACAAACAAAATCAACACTATTTAACGGGAATGGGAACACCTGTCAGATTTTTCTGCCATTTTTCAAAGGGAGACAACTTTCGGGACTTCCTGTTCGCCTTGCTATAAGGCCTCCGCCACTGAAAAAGGGGTCTACTCTTAAAGGAAAGAATTTGCTCCTCAGGAGCAAATTCTTTTCTTTAAGAGTAGACTCCTATTGACATGGGAGACAAAAATGCTTTTCCAGGGGTTGTCTCCCCTGAAGGTGTATCCATACTCCTTAAGTCAGATCAAGCCAGTTAGTTTACTTAACCACACTTTTCCTGGGCAGGCTTTTTCCCATAAGTGATTGCAAAGTCTTTTGCCAGACTTCTTGACGCAGTGGACGGGAGAGGATGTCTATTGAAAAGATTTCATGATAAGAGTTCATTAACATGCAATAGAAGAATTTGTGCACCGCCACCCATCATGGCCCAGCAATAGGTTGGGCTGCATGGAGCTTCCGCACTGAACTGAAACCAACCAAACTTGAGTACTTGTAAACCGTTAAGGTCTAAGCCTACCCAGGAAAAGTGATATGTGTCGGACTGCTCCTTAAACCCTTGCGGTTTCTTTGGGCTGTAGGGCTTTGAGATGTCATCTCAGTGTTGAGTAAAAGTCCCACAAAATCGGAAAAGTCTCCAAAATGACCTAAATAGTGTTGCTTGAGACGTAAAACCTCAAGTCAAACAAAACAAAATGGAGAATTTGTATTTGTCCTCTGTTTCTAGAAATGCAACCACAGAAAAATGCAGCCTTGTAAACCAGGGATTGTGGGTTTGATCCCGGGCTTCTCCAGACTTTCGGATGAGTCTAAACCGAAGTTCCATCTCCTTATGACATCAGCTGTAGGTGGGACATAAAATTCAAAACACACCCACACACAGAGAAAAATGCTTGACAGCCCCTTTATTACACTATTGCAAATTGTGCTAGTTAAATCCGTGTTATATCCAAACAAAAATGTACTAAATGACCATTTATGATCATTTTTCTATACACTCCAGAAATGTGTTACAGTGAACAGTGTTATAAAGAGATTTATGTGTATTTTTAATTTCAGGGTCTACAGTAGCGAGGTTAAAGATGGGAGACTACCATTACTATGGTTACGGGACAGAGATAGACTATGAGACAGCTGCCAGTCACTATAGACTAGCTACAGAGCAACAACATAATGCTCAAGCCATGTTCAACCTGGGTTATATGCATGAGAATGGGCTGGGACTAAAACAGGTGAAACATTAATTGAGCCCCGCCAAGCGAATTTGGGTCTTAGAGCATTCCGTCATGACAAATTTCATTTGCGCATGCCCAGCCATTCAGAGGGGCCAGGGATATGGCTTTCTGTCTGAAGGTTCCTCTTGATTCACTGCTTGTATGAGCGAGCAGTGAAGGTTCTGGCGAGACTGCGCGGATGCGCAGGCTCGCCTGAACCTTCGCTGCTCGCATAGGCGATAAGTACCAAAATCACTTGACGGGGCCCAATTACAGAAAATTCTGCTCTTAGTATTAAGACCAGCTAAAATTATGACTAATTTTCTCAGCAATTTTCTTCAAAATCACATTTAAAGGTTCCAGTTATTCTTTATTGCACCACCCACAGAAAAAGCGACCGACTGAAGTCGGTTGATTTCTAAGAGTGCCCTAAAATCACCGTGTCATTCTGTCAGTCTGTCTGTACGTCCGTAACCCGTTTGTGAAAATTGGTGATAGTGACTTAACCGCTTGGAATATTTAAACAATTTTTGGCATACTGATAGATATCAATGAGATCTAACCAATGAACTTGAGAAATATTAAATTCCATTTAGTATAGCCTCGCTGAGGCGAAAAATGTGAAAATTTTCGAACTGCTTCTCCTCAGAAACCGTTGGGCCGATTGAAGTCAAATTTCATATGGAGCCTCTATGGGATGGGGGAAACCAAAATTTGCTCATGGGGTCCAGGTCACATGACCAAAATGGCCTCCAAGCCATATATGGTTTGTCTGTCTGTCCGTCCGTAACCCGTTTGCGAAAATTGGTGATAGTGACTTAACCGCTTGGAATATTTAAACAATTTTTGGCATACTGATAGATATCAATGAGATCTAACCAATGAACTTGCGAACTATTACATTCCGTTTAATATAGCCTCGCAGAGGCGAAAAATGTGAAAATTTTCGAACTGCTTCTCCTCGGAAACCATTGGGCCGATTGAAGTCAAATTTCATATGGAGCCTCTGTGGGATGGGGGAAACCAAAATTTGCTCATGGGGTCCAGGTCACATGACCAAAATGGCCGCCAAGCCATATATGGTAAAAACCCTTCAAAAATAGTCTTCTCCAGAACCACTGGGCAGATTTCCACGAAACTTGATAAATAGCATCATAAATTACTAAAATGGTGACCCTGGGATGACCTTGACCTTCTTTGTGCCTAGGTCAAACTTTGACACATATGCTTTTGTTGGAATATTTAAACAATTTTTGGCATGCTGATAGATATCAATGAGATCTAACCAATGAAATTGCGAAATATTACATTCCATTTAGTATAGCCTTGCCGAGGCGAAAAATGTGAAAATTTTCGAACTGCTTCTCCTCAGAAACCGTTGGGCTGGTTGAAGTCAAATTTCATATGGAGCCTCTATGGGATGGGGGAAACCAAATTTTGCTCATGGGGTCCAGGTAACGACCAAAATGGCCGCCAAGCCATATATGGTAAAAACCCTTCAAAAATAGTCTTCTCCAGAACCACTGGGCAGATTTCCACGAAACTTGATAAATAGCATCTGGGACGTAGGCCCATCATAAATTGCTAAAATGGTGACCCTGGGTTGACCTTGACCTTCTTTGTGCCTAGGTCAAACTTTGACATATATGCTTTGTTGGAATATTTAAACAATTTTTGGCATGCTGATAGATATCAATGAGATCTAACCAATGAACTTGAGAAATATTACATTCCATTTAGTATAGCCTTGGTGAGACGAAAAATGTGAAAATTTTTGAACTGCTTCTCCTCGGAAACCGTTGGGCCGATTGAAGTCAAATTTTATATGGAGCTTCTATGGGATGGGGGAAACCAAATTTGCTCATGGGGTCCAGGTCACATGACCAAAATGGCCGCCAAGCCATATATGGTAAAAACCCTTCAAAAATAGTCTTCTCCAGAACCACTGGGCAGATTTCTACGAAACTTGATAAATAGCATCTGGGACGTAGGCCCATCATAAATTGCTAAAATGGTGACCCTGGGTTGACCTTGACCTTCTTTGTGCCTAGGTCAAACTTTGACACATATGCTTTTGTTGGAAAATTTGAACAATTTTTGGCATGCTGATAGATATCAATGAGATCTAACCAATGAAATTGCGAAATATTACATTCCATTTAGTATAGCCTCTCTGAGGCGAAAAATGTGAAAATTTTCGAACTGCTTCTCCTCGGAAACTGTTGGGCCGATACAAGTCAAATTTCATATGGAGCCTCTATGGGATGGGGGAAACCAAACTTTGCTCATGGGGTCCAGGTCACATGACCAAAATGGCCGCCAAGTCATATATGGTAAAAACCCTTCAAAAATTGTCTTCTCCAGAACCACTGGGCAGATTTCCACGAAACTTGATAAATAGCATCTGGGACGTAGGCCCATCATAAATTGCTAAAATGGTGACCCTGGGTTGACATTGACCTTCTTTATGCCTAGGTCAAACTTTGACACATATGCTTTTGTATTGGAAAAGTGAGAATGCATTTTATCCTGCAAACGATTCAGAATACAGTACTAAAGTATAAGATATATTTTTGCTCCTTACGATAAGGCGCATTTATTGGGGGAACCGTTTTAGGTCCAGGTCACATGACCAAAATGGCCGCCATACCCATATATGGTAACACTCATAAAGCTAAAAGCATCCGGCGGGTCGTGCACTTCAGCTGAAGCACTGGTTTCTTTTTCCTAAACCCAGTGTCCCCTGTTAGGAGACCACATTTGGGACTGTTCAAAACAGTTCCAAAGGTGGTCTGAATATAGGAATTTTACTGTAGATTCAGATTTCAGAATAACACCCAGGACAGTAAACAGGCTCAGTAAGTTTTATATTTGAGCAAGCGCTCAACAAAACCTACAATAAGTCCTGTAAGACTAACAATGGCTGGGATCAGCCTACATGTCCACCCCATTGACAAGAGTTTTATGTTATTTCTCTTTGAATATCCTAAGGACTGTAGAAGGCTCATGCAGTCAGTGAAAACATTGATAAGGCTGTGCAGATGTGCAGTCTGATCTGAGTCTTCACTGGTTGCACCAGTTTAATTGTAGGTTTTATCCTATGCTGGCTCTTTTAGTTTCTGGACCAAAACAACATTTAATATAGAAGCCTCCGTGGTGTAGTGGTTATGCTACTCGCCTTGTAAACCAGGGGTCCAAGGATCGATCCTGGGCTTCTCCAGACTTTCGGATGAGTCTTTAAACCGAGGTTTCGCACCGTTGGTGGGACGTAAATCTCAAACACACATTCACTCAATATTTAATATACTCACCCGAAATAGAAACTATGCGCTTTTTTTTAATTGTCACGGGCAAAATACTTTAAGGAAATATAAATTCTAATTTTATAAATTAAATTCTAATTTTATAAATTATCATCAGGGGCACGTCTGATTTATCGAATAAAAAGTTTAATGATAGCTACGATTTAACGGGTAAAGCCACAGGTTCAAAGCAAGGGTCCAAATCTTTCTATTCAAGTTTCCATTGAGTCAAACATTTTGTGTCGCGAATTTGATTCCCATTTTTATCAGTTATTACTCATCATCTGACGTTGGGAATATTGTTTACAAAATGAAAATTTTCAAAATGGTTGAAATGTTATCGACCTTTAAATATTGGACCAAACCACCGGAAGTGAGCAAAAAGTATAGCATTTTTGATTGCGGTTCTTGTTTTAATCAATATTTAAGACACAGCTGAAGATGCTAAAACGATTGAAGGCTTTTTTTGGATCGACTTTTGACTTGAAACATTATTTTGAAAATTTCGCTGGAAAAAAAGCATTTTTTGAGATTTCAATAAAATGTTTGTTTCTCGATAATTTTTAGATGTTATGTTATTTTTTTATTCATTGCTTCTAACTTAGAACCTATACACAAACATGTTGAAGTCAAAATTCGATTACAAATAGATTTTGTGAAAAATGCACTTTTTTACATTTTCCCAAAAAACTTTTATTTTGAACACCAAATTTTCTTTAAATTGTTACAGGATTCATGTCAGTAGTTAGTCAAATCCATAATCTGTAATGTTTAACTGAATTATCCTCTTGTTTTGTCAGGCGAGACAATTTAAAAGTGTATAGTTTCTATTTCCGGTCAGTATAGTTTATTTGCATCTATAAAACTATGATCTACCTGTTACTGAAGGTTTGTGGACCGAGGTGAGGGGGCTAGGGGCTATAAGAAATATATGGGCTGCATGATGCTTCCACGCAGAGCTGAATCCAGCCCACACACTAGTACTGGTAAACCGCTTAGATGATCTAAGCCTGTCCAGGAACCCCGGTGCGAGGCAGACTGTCCATGCTAATAAACCCTATTGGTTTCATTGGGCGACAGGGCTTGAGATGTCATTTCATCTCAATGTCGGGTAAAAGTCCCACAAAATTGGAAGCAACGTCTTCAAAATGACCTTTACAGTGATGACGGGGACGTTAAACCTCAAATCAAACAAACAAACAAAAAAGCCCTGCCCATCGGGGCTTGAAGAAATAGACTGGGCTGCATGATGCTTCCAGGTAGAGCTGAAACTGAGCGCATATGAGTAATGGTAAACTGCTAAGAGATTCTAAGCCTGGCCAGGAAAAGTGTTGCGAGTATGACCGTCCATGCATATAAACTCTATTGGTTTCATTGGGAGGCAGGGCTTGAGATGTCTTCATCTCAATGTTGGGTGAAAGTCCCAAAATTGGAAGCAACATCTCCGAAATGACCCACACAGTGTTGACGGGGACGATAAACCTCAAATCAAACAAAATAACACAAACAAAACTTCCCTTGCAGATACATAAAAAAACATTGATTTCAGTTGAGTAAACTTACAAATGATTCTCTTAAGACATTTTTTACAGGCTACTCCAAAACCCAGTCATTGGCAAAAAGTGCAGATCCAGGTCAGATGCCAAGACCATCACTGCTAGAAAAAAATTAGCTCTTTTCTAAACAAAATTTATGTCTAAAAAACTCAGACTGACACCCCTACATTTTGAAATGGACTCCTGCCATATAGACCATATGTATTCGGACAGATAGGCCTGAGCAAACAGTGTAGAACCCAGATGAGATGCCGCATTCTGCGGCATCTCATCAGGGTCTACACTGTTTGCCACTCAATCCCCTATTCTTAGACACAAAATCAGGTTGTAAATTTTACTGATACAAGTTTTAGAACAAGTTTGGTAAAGAATTGAGATGTCCGAATATTTAGGATAAACTCGGTAGTCAGGAAGATTGTGTTCAGTACAGGAAGGGTTTACACAGCAGTTCTTGTGTTCTTTTTACAGGATGTGCATTTAGCCAAGAGGTTCTATGACATGGCAGCAGAGACGAGTGGTGATGCTTACATTCCAGTTACTATAGCTTTGTTAAAATTAGGATTATTTTATGGTGTAGATGTTTTTAATAAAGAGGTATGTATCTGTATCTGATGTAGTAGCTATAGATACTGATATTTCAGTAGTAAATTCTAGAACTGTACTGTATAAACCTGTGTCCAACCTGTATTAAGCAAGCACCTACGGAATGATGCAGGTGAATTTTAATGCATTTTCCTTTTTCGGGAACAAAGGCATGCTTGCTTAAGACAGGTTGCTTGCTTAATAGAGGTGGCCACTATGACAGGTTTGACTGTACTTTGAATGTTAGGGGGTGAGTAAAAACTTTTAAGCATTATCCTGCAGAAGAAATTGATAAACCACACCCATTTCTGACTATTGACCAATCAAATTACTTGATATAATGTATTTCTTCAAATTTGCAAACTGAATGACAAACAGTGATCAGATTGCTTCTGAAGAAGCCATCTGATCTTGAGGTATACTGTTTAGAAAGGTAGGGCTTGTGGTGCTCAGCAGGATAAGGGTTAATTTGAAAATAGAGTTCTGCTTAAGACGGCGCTAGAGGGTGTGGCCGGTGTTGCACATTTCAGTACTGGTCATGAACAGACTCAATAAAACTGAGTCTGCTATTTATACCCCCGCTTCGTTTGAAGGGGGTATATAGGAGTCAGCTTGTCGTCTGTCGTCGTCGTCGGTCCGTTACAAAAAACTTTAACATTGCTCATAACTTCCTTATTCTTTGACCGATTTCTTTAATATTCACACACCACACACCTTGCCACTAGTACTTAAGATTGATATACACAAACCTGACCTTGACCTTTACGTTGACCTTCCTCAAGGTCAAATACTTGTAAAAATTTGTCTGACAACGCATGCGGGGGTATAATTGGCGCCCGTTAGGCGGCAGCTCTAGTTTCATTTGTTTGGTGTATTCTTTGCTTCCAAAAGATCTAACTATTCAAAACTTAGTAAAATAAAGTTCACATACAGTTAAAAAGTCTCTTTATATTGACATTCTATATTCATTTTAGGGACAACTTCCCATGTCACAGGGGTCATTTGTTATATCGCCAGTAACAATTCTGGCCTCTGCCCATTGGGGCTTAGAGAAATATATTGGGCTGCATGATGCTTGCATACAGAGCTGCATCTGACTGCACATGAGTACTGGTAAACGGCTTAGAAGGTCTAAGCCTGCCCAGGCAAAGTGGTGTGAGTAGGACTGTTCAATGGATATAAACCCTATTGGTTTCATTAGGCAGCAGGGATTGAGATGTCATTACATCTCAGTTGTGGGTAAAAGTCCCACAAAAGTGGAAGCAGTGTCTCTAAAATGACCAAAACAGTGTTGATGGGGCGGTAAACCTCAAATCAAACAAAACAGACCAGTAAGAGGTTCCCAACAGTGTTCAGAGCTAGTTTTACGTACAAGTCCATTATCTCATATTAATCCATTATTTCGTGTCAGAATGGTAGATGAAAATTAGAAACTGATGTACACAGTCTTTTTCTCACTTCTTTTCAAAACTTCAATATTTTGGTAAGTGTTATCCTTTTGGGTGGTGGTGGGGATTGAAAGCATTGGATTAGTGGGCCTCCGTGGCCTAGTGGTTAAGAGCGCTGACTCTTAATCATTAGGTCTCTCACTGCTGTGGTTCGAGCCTCGCTTGGATCACGTGAGACGCCAAGTTCTGTCAGGTGGTTTTTCTCCAGGTACTCCAGTTTTCGCCCACCTCTTATTAACGATTGGCTCAATATGAGTGAAATAATCTTGAAAGGGCCGTAAAACCAAAACCAACAAAAAACAACAACAAAAAAAAAACATTAGAAGTCAGTGTGGTTATAGATACTGTGAAACTTCAATGGCTTGAATTCTGATTACTCGTTTACCATAGCTCATTCGAATTCACCCTTGAGTTCCTTCAGAATTTCTCCCTTATCTCCAGATATCCAGATATGTAGGATAATTGTGGGATGATTTTCGAATTAAGTCCCCCCCACCGAAAGAGAGGGGGACCTATTGTTTCTATCTATCTATCTTCTGTCTATCTATCTTCTGATACTGCGTCGGTCACATTTGACCATTACCGCAGGTGTATATTACATACACTACAGGTTTTGCAGGATGAAAGCCTACACAGTAATCATGTAATTACGGTAGGGATCTTTAACCTGCACAGGGGATGGTTCTCCCTGCACAGGGGGCCTCCAGTTAACGTCCTGATCCAAAGGACGGTGCACTTTTTGACATTCATCCCTGCAAATGATGCCAATGGAGCGTGTTCGGACACCGAAATTTTTATCGCTGCTGCCGGGGATCGAACCCGGGACCTCTAGCATCAGAGGCAAGTGCACTAACCACTGAGCTATCACGCTCCTATCACGTTTCTGTTGTGGATTGTGTTACGAGCCAGGCGTAGCAGAAAGAAAAAGCAAACAAGCCTTTTGGAAAAATTTAACAAAATTTATTTACAAGTTAACTTAAACCTGTAGAAGTAAGAAAATTAAATGTACTTAGCTCTGTTATGAAATATCCTGAATGAATCTATTTTCCTTGATCCCACAGAATTCACAGTCCAAAATGAAAAGTAATATCCTTTAACAATCAAACACAGAATTTAGAAATAACTTTTCTTAAATGCCCAAACATCAAACTCCAAAGTCTGACTCAATGAGAAAAATCATGCTCTTTTATAGACCCTAAGATTTCTCTAGAATATTCCAGAGGGCTGTGGAATAAGATGAGGTAATTTTCTAAAAATAATGCAAACCTGAACTTTCTGGAAGGTTCTAAAGTACTTTTCCTTGTAAACATGTTGTTTACAAAAATGAAATTAATCTGTGACTCAGTTTTCTAGAATCTTCTATAAGAAGATTAACAAGATATTTATAGCATTATTAGGTCACAGTGGGGTGAAAGTGGGAGTCAGAAAAATAAATTCTTATGCATAACACTCCCCCTCTTCGAGGAAAAGAAAGATTTATGTAATAAAGCTTTCTTTTGCTTTAAGATTAATAAAATATTGAACATAGCATATACAATTACATGTATCTACAATCCACTTCAGTATGAAAGAAAAACACAATTCCTGACACTGCTCAAGCTCTTGAAAGGGCATCAGGGATAATGTTATCTCTCCCCCTAATATGTCTTATGTCTAAATTATACTCTTGTAGCATGAGACTCCACCTGAGCAACCGCTGATTTTTGTTTTTCATTTTGTGTATGAAAGTCAGTGGATTGTGATCACTGAAAACAACAATCGGTGCAGTAGTAGGGGTAAGATAAACTTCGAAATGTTGCAGAGCAAGAATCAGAGACAAGCACTCTTTCTCTATGGTAGAGTAATTTCTCTGATGCTTATTAAACTTTTTGGAAAAGTAGCAAACTGGATGATCCACACCATTTTCATCTTCCTGCAACAAAACACTACCTGCACCTACATCACTAGCATCTACAGCTAGCTTAAACTCCTTTTCAAAGTTTGGTGCTAAGAGAACTGGTTCACTCTTGAGTATGGCTTTAAGTTTATCAAAAGCATTTTGGCATATTGCATTCCAATGGAATTTTGTTCTTTTGCTGAGCAAATTTGTCAAAGGCTCAGCAATGACAGAGAAATTATTACAGAACTTTCTGTAATAACCAGCCATACCAAGAAATCGCATCAGCTGTCTTTTGCACGTGGGTACGGGAAAATTTGAGATAGCCTCAACTTTAGCATCAATGGGTTTCACATGACCTTGACCTACAACATGACCTAGAAATGTCAAACTTGCATGGCAGAATTCACTTTTAGCAAGATTGATTGTCAATTTGGCATTACTCAGTCTATCAAAGAATGCTCGAATAGTCCCAAGATGTTGAGTCCACTGGTCGTTGTATATGATAGCATCATCGATATAAGCACTGCAGCCTTCCAGCCCCGCAATTACCATGTTTATTAAGCGCTGAAATGTTGCCGGAGAGTTTTTCGTTCCAAATGGCATGACTTTATAGTTAAATAATCCGTCTGGTGTTGTGAATGCCAAAACCTCCTTTGCTCTATCTGTGAGTGGAATTTGCCAAAATCCTTTCAGAAGGTCGAATTTCGTTATGTATTTGGCATTCCCGATGTTATCAATGCAGTCATCCATTCTTGGAATAGGAAAGCTATCTGTTTTACTTAAGGAATTAACTTTCCTAAAATCTGTACACATACGATATGTCCCATCAGGTTTTGGTACTAGAATACAAGGAGAACTCCATTCACTTTGGCTTGGTTCAATAAAGTCATTGTCTAATAGATACTGAACTTCTTCTTTAAGATATTTTTGTTTCACAGGATTCATCCTGTATGGGTGTTGTTTTACAGGTTAAGACCCATTTATGTCCACATCGTGAAATATTTTGTCTGTCCGTGTAGGAATGTCAGGAAATAAGTGTTCATATTCAAAAATCAGCTGTTTCAATTCATTCCGCTGATTTGGCTCTAGATGTGACAGTTTCTGGTCAAGATTCCGTAATATGTCAGAATTCCGAAGTTTTGATGATTTGGGATCCGACTTCACTGAATTAATATCCTCACAGCCATTGTCACATGAATTAAGTGGAACAGAGCTAACTAGATTGACTGATGTTAAAGATGTATTGTCCCTATCTATGTATTCCTTAAGCATGTTAATATGACATAGCTGCTTTAGCTTGCGCCTCCCAGGAGTGTTTATTATGTAATTTACATCACTGATCTTTTTGTCCACAGTGTATGGACCATAATACCTGGCCTGCAATGATTTTCCTGGTATAGGCAAAAGAGCTAGTACCTTATCACCTGGTTTAAAATTCCTTTCTTTTGTCCCTATGTCATATAGTTGTTTCATTTTCCTTTGGGCTGACTGAAGATTGGTCCGAGCAGCCTCACAAGCTTTTGAAAGTCTAGTTTTGAAATCAGACACATACTGAAGTAAATTCAGGGAGGTGTCATCATTGGAGAGAAATTTCTCTTTGAGAAGTTTCAAAGGACCACGAACAGTATGGCCAAATACTAATTCAAATGGACTGAAGCCAAGAGATTCTTGCACAGATTCTCTAACAGCAAATAAAAGGAGATGGATGCCTTCATCCCAATCCTTCTCTGTGTCAAAGCAATATGATCTTATCATGTTTTTCAATGTTTGATGGAATCTTTCAAGGGCGCCTTGACTTTCAGGATGATAGGCTGATGACTTATACTGTACAATGCCAAGTTCATGCATTACTTGTTGAAATATTCCAGACATAAAATTTGAGCCTTGGTCTGACTGAATAGATTTAGGAAGCCCAACAAATGTGAAAAACTTCACTAAGGCCTTGACGATTGTCTTAGTTTTGATATTTCTTAAAGGAATGGCTTCAGGAAAACGTGTGGAAGCACACATAATGGTCAAAAGATATTCACAGCCGGACTTAGTTCTGGGCAAGGGACCCACACAGTCTATAATTATTCGACTGAAAGGTTCATCAAAAGCAGGTATAGGCTGCAAATGAGCCTTAGGTATAGTCTGATTGGGTTTTCCTACCATTTGGCATGTATGGCAGGACCTACAATGCTGAGAAACATCAGATTTTAACCCAGGCCAGTAAAAATGATTAAGAATCTTGTGATAGGTTTTATTTACACCTAAATGTCCTGACATTGGAGTTTCATGTGCCAAGTTTAATATTTGGGAACGGTAAACCCGTGGAACCACTATCTGGTGGTTGACAGTCCACTCGTCTTCTGCTGAGACGTCTGGTGGACGCCATTTTCTCATAAGAATGTCACTTTTGACATAATAACAAACTGGGACCTGAGATACTTCCTGCTCATCTAAGGCCCTTTCAAACAAAGGCGAAATTTCAGGATCCTTGTGCTGTTCTATAGCTAGTTGAGACCCAGACATTATGTCATGGCCTAGATCTAAAGATGAGTTATTCTCATGAAAATCTGTCTGCTTATCAGGCAGGCTTGAAGACAGAGACCTTGTTATCTCGTCATTAAAAGACTGACCCAAAAAGGTATCAGTGAAATCAAAATCCTGTTTCCCATCAATTTGCTTGGCCTTACGTGCCATAGCCCTTGTGACTGCACAAGACGGATAAAGATCAGGAATTTCCTGCTCAATGGGATCAGGCGGTTGGTCTATGCAAGGATTAGTAGTCAAAAGTGGGTTTACCACAACCTTATCTCCAGCTAAGTCATTGCCTAGCAACAAATGAACACCTTTAAAAGGTAAAGAAGGTCTAATACCAACAGCCACTGAACCGGATACCAAGTCTGATGACAAATAAACGTTATGGAGCGGAACATTAACAAATCCACATTCCACACCCTGAATAAGGACACTTTGGCCCAAAGAAGTCTTCTCAGAAAAAGGCAGAGTATCTGCAAGAATAAGAGATTGAGAAGCTCCGGTATCTCGTAAGATTTTAACAGGGGTAGGATGGGCATAACTGTCACCATTTAGTGACACAAAACCATCTGATAAGAATGGTTCATACATCTCCATAACTGAATCAGTCCCAGATAATTTGGTATCAGAAAGAGTTTCCTCCCTTACACAAGACTGTGGTTTTGGCCTTATAGAAGTCAAACCTGTAGGCTTAAGTTCCTCTTGTCTTTCTCTTTCTTTCCTTCGCTTTAATTTTAAACACTCAGAGATCAAATGACCTGTATTTTTACAATAATAACAAACTACTTGAGATTGAGATAAGGGATTCTGGTCTTTGTTTTCACCAGAAGGTTTGGAAAAATTCTGGCTTCTGTTTTCACCAGAAGGTTTGGAAGGATTCTGGCTTTTATTTTCACCAGAAAGTTTGGGCATAGTACTAGATGTATGGCTATAACTACCAGAAGGATTACTGGGATAGAATCTTGGACCTGTCTGTGGATTATAAGGTTTTCGAGGATAAGGCCTGTTCACAAATGAGACTTTATGAGTCAAAGCATAATCATCTGCCAAACGAGAAGCTTCCTCCAAAGTTTCAACCTGTCTCTCATCGAGAAAAGATTTAATGTCTGAATTTATACACCGTTTGAACTCTTCAACAAGGACAAGCTGTCTAAGTTTGTCATGATCAGAGCCTACTTTTTTAGAAGAACACCACCTATCAAATAGCTGTTCTTTGGTTCGAGCAAATTCTACATGGGTCTGGGACATTTCTTTTTTACAGTTCCTAAATTTCTGCCTGTAAGCCTCAGGGACCAACTCATATGCTTTAAGAATAAGCTCCTTAACCAGATCATAGTCTGAGCTTTGCTCGACAGTTAGCTGAGTGTAAATGTCTCGAGCCTTTCCAACAACAACGCTTTGCAAAAGTAAGGTCCAATGCTCTTTTGGCCATTTTAAATTTTCTGCAACTTTTTCAAAATGCAAAAAATACTTATCTACCTCTTTTTCCTGAAATGGCGGAACTAATCTGATGTGTTTTGTGGCATCAAAGTAACTACCAGAGTCAAAAACAGGGGTAGGTTTCACCCTATCCTGACCCTGGAGTTCCATTTCCTTCATCTTTAATTGAAATTGCCATTTTTCTCTTTCTATTTCAAGTCGCTCTTCTTTTTCTAATTTTTCTTTCTGAAGGCGTTCCTCCATTTCTCTTTGTTTTTCTTCCTGTTCTAATTTTTCTTTTCAAATTCGTTCTTCCATTTCTAATCTTTCCATCTGCATTTAGCTCTGCATTTCTCTTTCTTTTTCCTTCTCTCTTTCTTCCATTTCTAATCTGAACTTCTCTAATTCAATTTGCCTTCCTATTTCAATTTGTCTCATTTGTAATTCAGTATGTGAAACCATAATGAGAGACAAAGCAGATGGATCGAAAAGTTCTTCATCAACAAAAAACTGTACCAAAATATTCTTAATTTCATGCTTCTTCATGCTTGTTTTGACAGCAGTGACCCCATAATGGGAAGCAATTTCTAGCAAATCTGTCCTTTTGGCCAGATTAAACAACTCCTGAGTAGGCTGAGCCAAAAAGCTTCTCAAATCAAACGACATGTTTGCTTTTTGTTTGTTTTATAAAGTGTTTATGGAAATATAGATTGAGGTTAATTTCACAAAAGTTTTTTTGTTTTTTTTTTGAAATGACAAGCCCAACAAAAATTTCATATGAAATGACAAGTACTATTTCACCTGAAATGACAATCCCCTATATGCCTATAGGGAAATACCAATCTTGTGAAGCAACTGCCAAATCTATTTGATAAGAAATGACAATTACCTGCCGTCACATGAAATGTCGGTTTTAAAATGCTCAAATGGTTTTATCCCGGACGAGCCCCCAATTTCTGTTACGAGCCAGGCGTAGCAGAAAGAAAAAGCAAACAAGCCTTTTGGAAAAATTTAACAAAATTTATTTACAAGTTAACTTAAACCTGTAGAAGTAAGAAAATTAAATGTACTTAGCTCTGTTATGAAATATCCTGAATGAATCTATTTTCCTTGATCCCACAGAATTCACAGTCCAAAATGAAAAGTAATATCCTTTAACAATCAAACACAGAATTTAGAAATAACTTTTCTTAAATGCCCAAACATCAAACTCCAAAGTCTGACTCAATGAGAAAAATCATGCTCTTTTATAGACCCTAAGATTTCTCTAGAATATTCCAGAGGGCTGTGGAATAAGATGAGGTAATTTTCTAAAAATAATGCAAACCTGAACTTTCTGGAAGGTTCTAAAGTACTTTTCCTTGTAAACATGTTGTTTACAAAAATGAAATTAATCTGTGACTCAGTTTTCTAGAATCTTCTATTAGAAGATTAACAAGATATTTATAGCATTATTAGGTAGGTCACAGTGGGGTGAAAGTGGGAATCAGAAAAATAAATTCTTATGCATAACAATTGCAGCAGCTTATGCATTAGCTTGACACTTTTTTATGTGCGAGATATCTCATGAACTACTGGGTGGATTTTAATCAAACTTGCATGGATGTAACATAGAGACAGGATGAAGAACTGACTGGGCATGGCTGACGACCTTTTTTCAAGGTCATAGCCATGCTAATAGGTCAAAGTTAGGCCAAACGTTGATTGTGTGCAGTATATCTCATTAACTACTGGGTGGATTTGAATCGAATTTGCATGAATATATCATTTGGTTATGATAAAGAATTGATTAGATTTTTGTGACCTTGACCTTATTTCACTTTCAAGGTCACAGTGATGCTGTTCAATCAAGCTTGTTTTGAAAGGGGTATGTGGTGTGGGGACATCTGTTTTCTCAGAAAACAAGTCTAGTTTTGACTTGTAAAGTGCTGAGACCCATTAGAATCTCCGGAGTATATACGTTTATTTTATAGAACATTGCAAAGATATATTTAAGTCTGCCTCATAACCTGGCACTAGAGATTAACCCTCAGTGACTCAATCTACCCCTATCTCAAACAAATTTTCATGAGCCCACAAGTGTTTGAGTCATTGAAATTTGAATATTTGGACAGATTCTAACAAATTATGAAAGAATTACAAATATTTTAGAGATACTTTTCATTCAAATAATATACTACAGGCAGCTTTGGAATGACCAGGGCCTAGTTTTTTTAGAAGTATTCTAAGCTCTGTGCTTTACTTACATATTTTTGCAGTTAAACATATTTAAACGTTTTTCTTCTCTTTTTCAGCTTGAAGGCTACAACAATTTTATGAACAGATTAGATATAAGATACCAGCTAGGACCTAATTGGGACATATATTTAGCAACTTTCTTAGGCATAATATTAGGAATTGTTGTTATATTGCGGAGAGCTAGATAGCAAAAGATTTATCTCTCTTCCATTGCTCATTTCTGTGTCTATTTATATTTGAAAATAGTGTAAATAAAGTTTAAATGTACAGAGTATATATCATCGATGAAAAAGGCAAATTATGATTTCACAACAGCAGAGGTCCTTGTAGGGAGTATAAGTAGAGGATAGATCTCAATTTTTGTTCCCACTTCTTCATTGAAATATACATATCATAATGATAACACACCAGTGGGGCATAGTGGATTTTTTCTCAGCTCCAAAATGGCTACTTTTCTGATGAAACCTAGATTTTTTTTCTTATTTGTTCTGCAAACATAGGTTTTGGGTGCTTGTTAGAACCGCCTCATTGAGGTGATTCTAACAGGTACCCCCAACCTATGTCTTAGAACCACCTCATTGAGGGGATTCTAACAAGTACCCACAACCTATGTCTTAAACTCACAAGTACCCACAACCTATGTCTTTGAGCAGAAATAAGAAAAATAATGTATACCCCCAAAAAACCCAGTTTAAAACCATATTCACGCTAATATGGTCACGGTGTACAGACATTCATTCTTATCATACAAAAACAAGCCCTTATAAGTCCTTCCATGAAGCGCATGGTCAGACGAAACCATGTGCTTACTATGCTGATCTTTTAACATGCTTGGTTGAATCAAATATGGCCAAAATTGGCATAAGGAGTATGTATATTACAACACAATGAGTTTCTTAACAAATACAAGTCAGTAGTTTGTCCCCCTTTTTCAAAAAGGCAAAATAATTGACATGTTAGAGTGATCATAGCTTACAGCTTCAGCATAATCAAGCACTCTAAATTGGTTTCAATATTCTTTTTCTAAAAATGTACTGGGGCCATTTGTTCAAAGCATCGTTAGCTTAACGAGCTCGTTAGTGGTCATATTGTTAACTGTTCTAGCAAGTGCAATATCGAAAATTGTGGTATTTTTGCTGAAAAAAATGTGAGCAGCTTTTGCAAATGCAAAAGCTGCTCATATTTTTTTCAGCAAAAATATTAGCATATTTGCCATAATAAATGATCAAAGTTTTAATGTTATGTTAACTAACGACGTTGTTAGTTTTGAACAACTGACCCCTGATGTGCACTTCTTAAAGTTTGTGTGCTATTTATGGCAAATGTGCACACAAAAAAATCTGGATTCCTCATATTGATGATCATATTGTGCCTTTTTCCTTGATGATTTATATATGGGCCCCGTGAAGCGATTTTGGTACTTATCGCCTATGCGAGCAGCGAAGGTTCAGGCCAGCCTGCGCATCCGCGCAGTCTTGCCAGAACGTTCGCTGCTCGCTCATACAAGCAGTGAATCAAGAGGAACCTTCAGACAGAAAGCCATATCCCTGGCCCCTCTGAATGGCTGGGCATGCGCAGTTAAAATTTGTCGTGACGGAATGCTCGAAGACACAGATTCGCTTGGCGGGGCTCATATAATTATGAGCCAGAACACTGAAAATACTACTTGGCATGACATCATGTGATTGGGGAAGAGTAATAGCATAAAAATTAAAAAAACTTGGACATTTTGAGGACTTGCTATAATTTTCCTGTAATTTTAATCTGTTTGTTTCACGATCCAGCAAGGAGTCAAAAAAGGTGCAGATGGAATGGCAAATAGTGTAGACCCTGGTCAGACTGCTCCTTCAGGAGCAGTCTGATCTGGGTCTGCACTGTTTGCTTAGGCCTACCTGTCTTAATACTTAGGATCATTACGGTACATATAGCCAAATCAGCATCTTCCATTTTTGCTGTATTTATGTTTCTGGATCCACTGATGGCCTGTGAAGACGGATCACACTATGGTAATACATAGGCTGAGCAGAATTGTTGCTTGTCACACATACTAAGTGGAACTTTTTGTAGTGTTCTAGCACATATAGTAATGTATTATACTGTAAATAAATTACACCACAACCTCTTTATGACCTTGTTCATTGTAACATACCGGCCCCGAAAGCTCAGTTGGTAGAGTGTCTTCGGGGAACGGGAGGTCACGGGTTCGATCCCGGGCCGCGACATACCAAACATTCGTTAAAAATGGTACTAGTTGCTGCTCGCTTGGCACTCAGATTTACGGGGTAGGGCTAGGACTGGTCAACCCATTGTCAGGATAATGTGACTGGGTGTGGTATCATGTAATGTGTCTGGGACATGATACTTCAGTGAGGCAGCACTATAAAAGTGAGCATTGAGCTTCCTGTCGCAACCAGACACCGTCGTGATGTGACTAAAAAATTGTTGAAAGCAACGTTAAACCCAAATTCACACACACTCATTAAAACATGTTTTGAATATAACACGGTTTAAAGATGGATCCCAAAAATACAAAGATTATATAAAAAATGACTATTTTACAGTCATTTTGTTATGCCTGCTTATAGCATGACATGATATAGGGGAATGGTTTTCATTCCATTTGTCTGTATATTTGTCAGGCTGTCAATATTTGCAATAACCCGAATGTTCACCCTAATGTACAAGTATATAAAAGTTCCATTGATGATACTTGATACAAACTTGCATCTAGGGATGACAACTTCGACCTTGACTTACATTTCATGGTTCAGGCATGATATAGACTTAGGTAGATTTTGTCTCTTTATAATACGGGCCCCGTCAAGCGATTTTGGTACTTATCGCCTATGCGAGCAGCGAAGGTTCAGGCGAGCCTGCGCATCCGCGCAGTCTCGCCCGAACCTCCGCTGCTCGCTCATACAAGCAGTGAGTCAAGAGGAATCTTCAGACAGAAAGCCATATCCCTGGCCCCTCTGAATGGGTGGGCATGCGCAGTTAAAATTTGTCATGACGAAATGCTCGAAGACACAAATTCCCTTGGCCGGGCTCATACATAAGTTCTTTATTTGGCTATGATGGTTCTCTACTAACATGTTTTCTGCTTTGGACCCAAACAATAGTGTTGCAAAGAGGTTGTGATATATATATGCAGAGAAAATGGCTGTGGTTTTATAAAGAAATAGTAAAATATTTGTGCATGTGTGCAAAAGTTTATGGTAGTGTCTATGAAAGTATTTGTCATTGACTGAATGTAAGGAAATAGATACACTGTACATCCTTTTTTTAGCTATTTTTACAAGGGAAATAACTTCTGCAACTTCCTGTACATTTGCCAATACATATAGGTGCAAAGTTTTATTCAGCAATACCCCACTCATGTCTATGGCCTCAAGGTCACAGACTTAGAAATTTGTAATGTTAAAGACCCAGGTTGAGATATTTGTACCAGGAAGAAACTGAACTTTTATGATTGATTTGGTTCATATTTGGTTTGATGATAAATGTAGGTCCAAAGATTCATTCAGCAATACCCCCGCCCATGCCCATAACCTCAAGGTAAAGGGCAAAGACATTGAAATTTTTAATGTTATAGTTTTCAAAGAGTTCGTATTTTCCAAACCATACAATGGATTTAATTTATATTTGCTATGGTGATAGATTCAGGTCCAAAAGTTTATTTGGCAATACCCCCACCCATGCCTAAGACTTCAAGGTCAGGGTAACAGACTTAGAAATATTTAATGCTAATTTATTAAACATTCATGTTTTACAAACCGTACGATGGATGAAGTTTATATTTGGTATGATGATAGATACAGGTCCAAAGTGATAGTCAGTAGCACACCTACCCATGCACATGAGCTCAATGTCAAGGTCACAGACAGGGAAATTTTCAAATTTAAGTACATGTATGTTAATAGCTCATACTTTCCCCCAACTACGGATTGCTTCATATTTGGTATGACAATAGTTACAGGTCCAAAGTTTTATTCAGCCATACCACTACCTCTGACCTCAATGTCAAGGTCATAGACTTAGAAATTTTTCCTTAACACTTATCTTGCTGAATATTCATTTAAGCCACACCCATTTCTGTCTATCAGCCAATCAAATTACTTGACCTTATTTATTGCTACAAATTCATAAACTGAATGCGAAACAGTGTAGATCCTGATCAGATGGCTTCTTCAGAAGCCATCTGATCTGGATCTACTTTGTTTGCAAAGGTAGGGGTTGTCATGAACAGCAAGATAAGGGTTAACCATACGATGGATTTGCTTCATATTTGGAATGATGATAGATACAGGTCAAAAGATTCATTCAGTCATAACCCTGCCCCATGACCTCAAGGTCAAGTTTGCAGACTTGGAAAATTTTGATGTTAAAAAGAAAATTTTATTGTTAAAGTTTTCAAGAGCTCTTATTTTCCAAACTATTTAATGGATTGAGTTCATATTTGGTGTCATGATAGTTATTTTTCAAAGGATAATCAGCAATACCCCAACTTATGCCAATGACCTTAAGGACACTTTTCCAGGTGAGTTATGCTGTCCAATGACAGTTGTTATTATAATGTGTTTTTTTTCAGGGTGGGCCCCTGGATGGGGGCATCTGTGTCGTATTGACACATTTCTAGTTTTTCAAGTGGTTTTCAATAAAATGACCACCTTTTTCTTCTTTCATTCTTCTTAGTACAAAGAATATTTAAAGTTTCTTTATAATTGCTCTCTAAACATTAACATTGTTTGATTGGTTTGCATTTATATGAACTTTACCAAAATGTCTCAAAGCTACAACTTTATGTGTACTGTATGAAAGGTATAGCTTTATGTACTGTATGCTTGTTGATACAACTTCAAATGTGTAATTTGAATCTACAGTAAAATTCCTATATTAAGACCACCTTTGGGACTGTTCAAAAGTGGTCTTTAGACCACTTTTGAACAGTCCCAAAGATGGTCCATGACCACAGGACACTGTGGGCAAATATCGCAAAGGAAAATTAAAAAGTGAAGTCTTCAAAATAGGCTTTTGAAAGCGGAATTAGTCTTAATTTTAGGCAGAATTTCACTGTATATGTGCTTCTTATAAACAGATAAGTGTCCTAATCAGAACAGAAGTAACTTAATCCCCACCATGCCGAATAGTTCAATATGCTACAGTCCTCCCCAATTTTCAGCCATATTAGTTGCATGGTTTCATTTTTTACCATGAATTCAGAAGCAGAATGGAAAACAGTAAAGATCCTGATCAGCTGGCTTCAGAGCTGATTTGGATCTATACTGTTTTCCAAAACAGATATATCCTGTTTCACTCACATATAATTTACTGTTATAAAAGTAAAATTTGAATGAGCTAATGTGAAAAGAGTACTTTGGTCATGGAGGAACATAAGGATTCAACTGTCTCTTAGAAGCCCCTGTGGCGCAGTGGTTATGCTACTCGCCTTGTAAACCAGGGATCGCAGGATAGATCCCGGGCTTCTCCAGTCTTTCGGATGAGTCTTTAAACCGAGGTCCCGTCTCCGTATGACCTTAGCTGTTGGTGGGACGTAAAACTTAAACTCACTCACTCACTCACTCAACTGTCTCTTACAGCTGCATTTATTGTTGTTTGAGTTTAACGTCCCTGTCAACAATGTAAAGGTCATTTTGGAGACGTTGCTTCCAACTTTGTGGGACTTTTACCCGACATTGAGATGAAATGACGTCTCAAGCCCTGTCGCCCAATGAAACCAGTAGGGTTTATAAGCATGGACGGTCCGACTCGCACCACTTTGCTTAGGCAGGCTTATATCCTCTAAGGGTTTACCAGTACTCGTGTGCGGGACAGTTTCAGCTTTGCGTCGAAGCATAATGCAGCCCATCTATTTCTTCAAGCCCCGATGGGCGGGGGCCGTTTACAGCTGCAGTTTGCACCTCACTTGGGCCACATTTGAGATGCCAAGTTCTGCAATGGAAAGTTAGGTGGTATTTCTCTGGGTACTCTGTTTTTTGCCCACCTCTGATTAAGGATTGGCTGAAAATAAGTGAAATAATCTTGATAGGGCCATAAAACCAAAACTAAGCAGAAAAACAAAACAAAAAAAAGAGATTAAGTATACCATATAACCTTTCCTTTCACCCAAACTGGACATAGCTTTTGACACAACTCAAGAGAAAGAGCTAGAGAACTAAAATTGATACTGGGAGAGCTATTGTGATCAACTGTTCGTCGTCATCGTCGTCCATCCATCCATATGTCTGTCCATTGACAATTTTTTTAAACAACATCTTCTAATTCAATTAACAGATTCTGACCCACCATATTCTTTCAGTTGTTTAAAAATCTTGTCTGAAACCAGAAAGCCCAGGTCTTTGATATTTGATATGTAGCTTCACATAATGGACCTCTACCAAAGTTGTTCAAATTATAGCCCTAGGTTCAAAATTGGCCCAGACCTAGGGGTCACATGTTTTACATAGACTGTTATAGGGAAAACCTTTAAAAATCTTCTTGTCCAAAACCAGAAGGCCCATTCCTTGTTGTGTATGTAGCTTCATCTAGTGGACCTCCACAAAGATTGTTCAAATTATAGCCCTTGGGCCAAAAATGGCCCCGCCCAGGGTTTCCATAGACCCTACGGGGGAAATTTAAAATCTTCTTTTGTGAAACCAGTAGGTCCAGGCCTTTGATCCATGTAGGCCAATATAGGGAAAACCTATGAAAATCTTTTCTGAAACAAAAAGGCCCAGACATTTGATATATGAAATGTAACTTAGTCTAGTGGACCTTTGTCAAGATTGTTCAACTTAACAGCTATTGAGCCAAGCGCTAGATTCAGTTGTTTCACATATACTTTCATAGTGAAAACCTTTAAAAAATCTTCTTATCAGAAACCAAAAGGCCCTAGCCTTTGATGTTTGGTTATATAGCTTCATATAAAGTGGTTCAAATTACAGCTCTGGGGCCAAAAAAGGCCTTGCCCTTGGGTCACTTTTTTCCACAGTCTTACTACCGTATACTTGTATCTGGACAACCTTCAAAACCGTCTGTTCTAAAACCAGAGGGCCCTGGCATTTGATATTTAGCTTATAGCTTCATCTAGTGAACCTCTGCCAGGATTGTTCAAATAATACCCCTGGGATCGTAACATTTATACACAGTCTTAAAGCAGTCCTTTTGAAACTTCAATATTAAGTTTGTAAATCTCATAGCGCAGGTGAGCGATATAGGACCATCATGGGTCCTCTTGCTTACTCTTATTTTTCAAAGAAAAGCAGGGCTCACCTGAAATATAGTGCCTTACTTGCTTTTAAAAATATCCATCAGATTATTCAAATGGAATACAAAGCTGAATTTTCCTACAAAAAGCTTAATTTTCTTTGAAAAAAATAATAAGAAACAGTTTGGAATATCATCTGCTTAAGCTTTGCTTGGCTTTTTAAGGTAAAGTCTTGATAATTACACAGTGCTTGGATTTCTTTCTGCATGAGCTAACCATTTCACCCCTGAATTCTGAAGTGGACTCTTCCATCTTGAAATTTGGACACTGGCATCTTTGAAAATTTTTAGTTAATGTAAAATCCTAAAAGTTCGGACACCTTGAGAACTTGCTGTAATTCTCCTAAACTATTAACAAATTTGTTTCATGATACAGCAAGGAATCCAAAAGGTGCAGATGGGATGGCAAACAGTGAAGACCCAGATCAGACTGCTGCTTCAGGAGCAGTCTGATCTGGGTCTGCACTGTTTGCTTCGCCCTATCTGTCCCAATACTTAGGATCATTACAGTAAGTCAGAAACTTAAACAGAATGGCAAACTTTACTTCAGATCCATCTGTAGATGGCTCCTGTTAAGGGTGGAAAGAGTTAACTTAAATTTACTCATCTGCGCAGTTTGTGTGTAAATATTTTTTAGGGCAGTAAGTCCATTTGAGGTAATAGATCATTTGTTTGGAGTTTTACAACCCAGTAATCCCTATTTTGCTCATATCAACTGGGTCAGTTTACCTATCCACACTTCCTGGGTGGGCTTAGTTCAGAATCATTTTGAAAATAGAGTTCTGCTTAAGCCGGTGCTAGAGGGCGTGGCCGGCATTGCACATTCTAGTGCTGGTCATGAATAGAATAAAAAAAACGAGTCTGCTGTTTTCATTTATTTAGTGTGTTCTTTGCATCCTAAGGATCTAACTATTCAGAACTTATTTAAGATACTTTCCAAGACGGTTCTTCTCTCATGGTTTATTTTTTGTTATAGTGTGTCTTTGCATGTATGTAATGCGTATATCTTTTTAGTTTGGTCGTTTTGTGGGAAAGTAACTGTCTCTTCGGCCATCCACTAGCAATGTTTTCATCAGGGTTTAGTTACTTCATGTTCATGTTTCTTTCTCTTTGGTGTCTCTGATGGAAGGTTTGAGATAATTGTATCGATTCCTGATCATTGCCTTCACTTTTATTTTTTACATAAGTGGTTGAGTACAGTGCACCTTCTTCCACCAAAAGCTGATCCAGTTGATGTGACCATCATTTTCCAATATTTTTAGCTCACCTGTCACGTAGTGACAAGGTGAGCTTTTGTGATCACATTTCGTCCGTCGTGCGTGCGTCCGTGCGTAAACAGTTTCTTGTCCGCACGATAGCATCTTCATTTATGATTTGATTTTAACCAGACTTGCACAAAACTTGTACTACCATGAGGTCTGGGTTCCTTTCTTGAACCAGCCATATCCCATCATGTGTTAAGGAGTTACGGCCCCTGAAAGGGCAAAAATTGCCTATTTTGGTCTTGTCCGCACGATAGCATCTTCATTTATGATTTGATTTTAACCAGACTTCCACACAACTTGTACCACCACGAGATCTAGGTTCCTTTCTTGAACCAGCCATATCCCATCATGTGTGATGGAGTTACGGCCCCTGAAAGGACAGAAATTGCCTATTTTGGTCTTGTCCGCTTGATAGCGTCTACATTTATGATTTGATTTTAACCAGACTTGCACACAACTTGTACCACCATGAGATCTGGGTTCCTTTCTTGAACCAGCTATATAGCATCATGTGTTACAGAGTTACGGCCCCTGAAAGGTAAAAAATTGCCTATTTTGGTCTTCTCCGCACAATAGCATCTTCATTTATGATTTGATTTTAACCAGACTTGCACACAAGTTGTACCACCATGAGATCTAGGTTCCTTTCTTGAACCAGCTATATCGCATCATGTGTTACGGAGTTACGGCCCCTGAAAGGGCAAAAATTGCCTATTTTGGTCTTGTCCGCACGATAGCATCTTCATTTATAATTTTATTTTAACCAGACTTGCACACAACTTGTACCACCATGAGATCTGGGTTCCTTTTTTGAACCAGCTATATCCCATCATGTGTTACGGAGTTACGGCCCCTGAAAAGGCAAACAATGCCTATTTTGGTCTTGTCCGCACTATAGCATCTTCATTTATGATTTGATTTTAACCAGACTTGCACACAACTTGTACCACCATGAGTTCTGGGTTCCTTTTTTGAACCAGCCATATCCCATCATGTGTTTCGGAGTTACGGCCCCTGAAAGGGCAAAAATTGCCTATTTTGGTCTTGTCCACATGATAGCTGTTTCATTTATGATTTGATTTTAACTAAACTTGCACACATTTTGTACCACCACAAAATATCTCGGTCAAGTTTGAATATGGGTCTTGTTGGGTCAAAAAGTAGGTCAGTAGGTCATATCAGAAAAAAAAACCTTGTGAAGACACTGGAGGCCACAGTTTTGGTCCGATCATCATCAAACTTGCCCAGAATTATCATCTTGACAATATCTCAGTCAAGTTCGAATATGGGTATTGTCGGGTCAAAAAGTAGGTCAGTAGGTCAAATCATAGAAAAACCTTCTGAGCAAACTACAGTTTATGTCCAATCATCATCAAACTTGCTCAAAATGATCATCTTGATAATATCTTGGTCACATTCGAATATGGATCATGTCGGGTCAAAAAGTAGGGCACTAGGTCAAATTATAGAAAAACCTTGTGAACACAAGGGAGGCCACAATTTTGGTCCAATCATCATCAATCTTGCCCAGAATGTTCATCTTGACAATATCTGAGTCAAGTTAGAATATGGGTCATGTTGGTTCAAAAAGTAGGCCAATAGTTCAAATCAGATAAAAACCTTGTGAACACACTTGAGGCCACAGTTTTGGTCCAATCATCATCAAACTTGCTCAGAATGAGTCTTGACAATATCTCGGTCAAGTTAGAATATGGATTATGTCAGGTCAAAAAGTAGGTCAGTAGGTCAAATCATCGAAAAACCTTCTGAACACACTAGAGGCCACAGTTTAGATCTGATCATCATCAAACTTGCCCAGAATGATCATCTTGACAATATCTGAGTCAAGTTCGAATATGGGTCATGTCAGTCCAAAAAGTAGGTCAGTAGATAAAATCATAGAAAAATCCTCTGAACACACTAGAGGCCAAAGTTTTGGTCCGATCATCATCAAACTTGCTCAAAACGATCATTTGACAATATCTCAGTTTATTTCGAATATGGGTCATATCTGGTCAGTAAGTAGATCAGCAGGTCAGAATGTTGAAAAACCTTGTGGACACACTAGAGACCCCAGTTTTGGTCCGATCATCATCAAACTTGCTCAGAATGATCATCTTGACAATATCTGGGTCAAGTTCGAATATGGGTCATGTCGGGTCAAAAAGTAGGTCAGCAGGTCAAATCATATAAAAACCTTTTGAACACTCTAAGAGCCACAGTTTTAGTCAAATCATCACAAAACTTGCTCAGAATGATCATCTGGACAATATCTCAGTTAAGTTGTAATATGGGTCATGTCAAATCAAAAAGTAGATCAGTAGGTTATTTTGTCATAACTTTTGAACCGTTTGAGATAGAGCCTTCATATTTGGCATGTAGGTTTCTTGTGACAAGGGCTTCCCACTCATATAAAGGTTTGACCTGTGACGTTGACCTGTGACCTACTTTATCATAACTTTTGAACCATATGACTCCTTCTAAACCTTTGGGCCAATTGGATTTAAAACTTCACAGGAATGTTGCCTAGGTGACTCCCTAACAAATAAGCTAAAATCACTCTGCTGATGAACAAGATAGCCACCATAGCTAAAAATAGAATGTATTCGAGACAGTGACACACAGGTGAGTGAACCAGGGCCCTGTGGGCCCTCTTGTTCTTTTTTACCAGAGGAAATCAAGCTTGCCATTTTATGCCAGTTATCTGCTAGGCAGACAATTTACTTCAATGTGACTTGAAAAGTCAAATCTGGTTTGCTGAGAAAAACAACAAAAATATGATATCTGCTCCAGAATTTACATCACGAAAACACGCCTATATAATTTTGACTCCCTTGACCCACTTCTATACAGTTGAGGCGGTTCTAAAGGGTACCTACAATTTATATTTTGAGCAGAAATAAGAAAACTATCACAATTTTTCAGCTTAAAATCTTTTTGGCAGTAAAATTTACAACGTATTTGTAAAGGCATGTTTTCGTAAGGCTTGGTAGTTTTAAGGGTTACTGGACTTCACTATGTCATTCCTCAGTCATTAAAAGTATATTGTTATTGATATTGAAATTATGAAATAAAAATTTAAAATCATCTTGCTTTCTATATATCCATTCCAATATTGCTTAAATGGTTCAATTCTGCTAAACAAGCAGGCAGCCAGGAAAAAAAAACAACACTTTAAATGACTTCTCCTTAACAAGGGGATTTTTTATAAATGAGCCAGTGCATGACAAAACCTAAAATAAGACATGTGCGCCCAATGAAGACTCGGATCAGCCTGCACAGTATGAACAGATTCTTCGCTGTGCACTCTAAGGATAGCTAAGGGCCCAATGCTCCTTCATGCAGCAAGAGAAGTCTCTAGTTAGACTATATCGATATGCAGGCTGATCTGAGTCTTCGGTGGGTGCACATGTCTTATTGTAGGTTTTGTTGTGCGCTGGCTCAAATGATTTGACAGGAATGTATTTTGGGTAACCATCTGTCAAAATTGCTCAAATTTGGTTCTGGACTCTGTTGCACAAGATGAACTTGAAATAGAAACATTTTATCCCCTTGTCCTGCTGAATATTTATATATGTCACACTACTGATTATCAACCAATCAGATTACTTGATGCAAATTATTGCAACAAATTCATGAGTTGAATGACAAGCAATGGAGATCCTGATCAGATGGCTTCTTCAGAAGCCATCTGATCTGGATCTTCATTGTTTGAAAGATAAGGCATATCCGGGCTCAGCAGGACAAGGGTTAAATGACTTCTTTCTCTAAAGGGAAACAATTTCATAGGACTGGCCCTCTAACTAAAATTGCTCCAAACCCTTTTGCTCCACTGGACACTATGGCTACCTGAACTAAAAATATAAAAACTTTAAAATGGCTTCTACGAAATGGCTGAATGATTTTGAATTAGTTTCACAAAAAAGTTCAACTAAAATTGCTCAAATCCTTATTACCTAATGATTTATTAGCTCACCTGAGCCGAAGGCTCATTGGTGAGCTGATAGTATGGCCAGGCAAAAATTCTGTGTGTGTGTGTGTGTTCACATTTTCAAACGTCTTCTCCTCCGGAACCGCTGGGCCGATTGTAGTCAAATTTCATGTGGAGGCTCCATGGGGTGGGGGAACGAAAGTTTGCATTTTTGGTCTAGGTCACATGACCAAGATGGCCGCCATGCCCATATATGGTAAAAACCCTTCGAAAATCTTCTCCTCTGGAACCACTGGGCCGATTTGCATGAAACTTGGCATGTAGCACCTGGGACATGGGCCCATCATAAATTGCATAAATGGTGTCCCTGGGATGACCTTGACCTATTTTACGCCAAGGTTAAATTTGGTAACATGGGCATTTGTATGGGAAAAAGTAGAAATGTCTGATATCTTGCAAACTGTTACAAATAATGCCACTAAACCATATATATTCTTATTCCTTATGATGAGGCGCATTAAGTGACATGGATTTTGGGACCCTGGGGCCCCCCGGGGGGGCATGCCCCACCCCCTTCTTTGCACAAAATGCTTAATATCTCGGAAACGGTTAAGATCCCCACCCATAAACCATATATATTCTTGTTCCTTATGATAAGGCGCATTCAGTGACACAGACCTTTGGACATCAGGGTATCGGAGGGTCCCCGGGGTGGCATGCCCCACCCCCTTTATTGCAAAAAATGCTTAATATCTTGGAAACGGTTAAGATCCCCACCCATAAACCATATATATTATTGTTCCTTATGATAAAGCGCATTCAGTGACATGGACCTGTGGAACCCCGGGGCCCCGGGGGAGGAGGGGCATGACCCCCCCCCCGTTGAAGAAGTCTAAACCTCTTCAAAAGTTTCTTCTTCAGAACCACCCACCAAAACATGCATTGACTTCTGTCAACCTTTACATTCAGGTGTACTGGGGTTTACAGTAAGCAACTTTTTAAAAGAAATAACATTACCCCTTTAACAATTGCATGTATTTCATCGATTTGGTTAAATATTAATAGCTTATTCTACAGTGTTTTGTAAAATACAGAATTTTATTGTACGAGTCTTCGACCTGCCGCCACCCCCTTTAGAATTGGAAGTAACACCTCAAGTAACCCTCCCCCTTTTTTTGTTTTTTCAAAAAGTGACCAATTTCTTGAAAACTGTTCAGATCCCCACCCATAAACAATATATATTCTTATTGCTTATGATAAGGGGCTTTAAGTGACTTGCATCTTGAGACCCTGGGGGCATGCCCCACCCCTGCATTACATAAAAAGCATCAAATATCAGAAACTGTTCAGATCCTCTCCCATAAACCATATATTTTCTTGTGATAAGGGGCATTTAGTTACATAGATCGTTGGACACCGTAGGTTAAATTGAGGGCCTCACCCCCTTTAGAAATGGTTAAGCATTCCACCCATTAACCATATATTTTATCCTGACCTTTTAGCTCATCTAAGGCTTTATATTGGCTAAATATAACTGAAAATTCAAACTCAAAATTTTCCAACTGATCTTCAAGAGTCAGGAATGTGATTAAGGACCACTTGGTCATACAGCCAAATGCTAAAAATAATCAATGCTTGCTGTCAGGTGAGCGTCTTCAGGACCATTGGTCCTCTGGTTATGACTGAGTTTTACGTCCCACCAACAACTAAGGTCATACGGAGACAGGACCTCAGTTTAAAGACTCATCCAAAAGTCGGGAGAAGCCCGGCATAGATCCTGCGACCCCTGGTTTACAAGGCGAGTAGCGTAACCACTACACCACGGAGGCTTCTTCGTTTCATTTGTACAATATGGATCAGATGAGCAATTAAAGGCTATTATGAACATCTTGTCTTAATATACTGATTTTTGTTCAATTTGATACATGGAAAGTTGAATGTGACAGTTTGATACAATGTGAATACCGATCTTATAGACAAGACAAGGACAAAATGAATCAGAGTTTGGCACAATGAACACCGATCTTGTGGACAAGGTCAAGGAAAGTTGAATTTGAGAGTTTGATACAATGTGAAAACTGATATTGTGGACAAGGTCTGGGAAAGTTGAATTTGAGGGTTTGATACAATGTGAACACTTGATATTGTGGACAAGATCTGAGGGTTTGATACAATGTGAACACAGCTTGTGAACAAGGTCTGGGAAAGTTGAATTTGAGGGTTTGTTACAATGTGAACACAATATTGTGGACAAGATTTGAGGGTTTGATACAATGTGAACATTTATCTTGTGGACAAGGTCTGGGAAAGTTGAATTTGAGGGTTTGATACAATGTGAACACTTGATATACTGGACAAGATGGAGGGTTTGATACAATGTGAACACTTATCTTGTGGACAAGGTCTGGGAAAGTTGAATTTGAGGGTTTGATACAATGTGAATACTTGATATTGTGGACAAGATTTGAGGGTTTTGATACAATGTGAACACTTATCTTGTGGACAAGGTCTGGGAATGTTGAATTTGAGGGTTTGATACAATGTGAACACTTGATATTGTGGACAAGATTTGAGGGTTTGATACAATGTGAACACCTATCTTGTAGACAAGGTCTGGGAAAGTTGAATTTGATGGTTTCATACAATGTGAACACTTGATAAATCTGGACGATCGAGGCTTGATACAATGTGAACACTTATCTTGTGGACAAGGTCGGAAAGTTGAATTTGAGGGTTTGATACAATGTGAACACTTGATGTTGTGGACAATATTTGAGGGTTTGATACACTGTGAGCACATCTTGTGGACAAGGTCTGGGAAAGTTGAATTTGAGGGTTTGATACAATGTGAACACGATATTGTGGACAAGATTTGAGGGTTTGATACAACATGAACACTGATCTTGTGGACAAGGTCAGGGACAGTTGAATTTGAGAGTTTGTTGCAATGTGAACACTGTTCTTGTGGACAAGGTCAGGGACAGTTGAATTTGAGAGTTTGATACATGAACACTGATCTTTTGGACAATTTTATGCAGGATATAGTTAAATTTGGAAGTTGATCTTGTGGACAAGGCAGGGGAAAATTTAATTAGGGAGTTTAACCTATTTGTACCGGCAACCCCAAAAAGGGTACCCTGGCAAACAGTACAGGCCCAGATCAGACGCCACAGAACGTGATCAGGGCCGACACTGTTTGCAAAAAGGCAGTGGCTAGCCGTCCGGTACCGGACGACCAGCCAACGAGTCTGCCCGTCCGGTACCGGACGACCAGCCAACGAGTCTGCTCGTCCGGTACCGGACGGCTAGCCAACCCACGTAGGAATGGCTAGCCGTCCGGTAGTACATTTAAGTCTTTCATTTTATATAGGGTTTTAATGCATGCGTGCGTTTCAAATAATATTATCCACTTTATGGTGTAATAAAAATTGACTTATTCTTATCACCTGTTTGTCACCATTTTTTCACTAAATTTCAGTAAGGGACATAATTGTAATTGATGCAATAGACTGCAGTACTCAAAGCCTTATCCAGGCACTGTGACAGTTATTATTATTATTAATTATTATTATTATTATTATGTCAATGTTATAATTTCTATTTTTATAGTTTTATTGTTAAAATCTGCAAATGTTTGTCCGATGTTGAGGTTGATATTAATTGTGATAGATTTACATTAAATTTGGGGAGCATATTTATTTAACCTATCAGTTCAACATGGTAGGTACAAAGAAATATCAATTAGGGGTAATTTTCTTGTTAGCAGGGCACCCATAAATGCAACGATCCAAAACTCCATGAGTAGAGCAATTACCGTAATGACCCAATGTATTGGGACAGATAGGCTTCGACAAATAATGCAGTCCCAGATCAGACTGCTCCTGAAGCAGGGTCTACACTCTTTGGCATTCCATCTGCACCCTGAAGGCAGTGGCTAGACGTCTGGACTCTTTGCCGGATCACGAAACAAATTTGTTAAAATTTTGGAGAATAACTGCAAGTCATCAAGATCCTTATTTCTTAGGATTTTTACGGTACTGCTCAGTTGCTATTTAATTTAGTTGTTTTTCGTGACGCTTGGATCAAACGTTTTAGTACATGTACATTCAAGCCGCATTTACAAAGGGAAAGGAAAAGTAAAATATATAAACTTATAAAAAATATTAAGTTATATTACCGATTGGTAGTTACTTATAAAAAAAATATTGATAGTAATAATATTAGAAATAAGTAATCACGACTACAGCTTTTATTATCACAGGCATAATTGTTACTACAATCATGTATTACCGATACGGCTGTGTTTATTTGCTTTATTTTTAAAATGATCTCAATGACATTTAAATAGTCTCAAAGTAGGAACTATTGAGCATCCAGTACTCCAGAAAATGATATAAGTGCTATTCAGCATTCATACCCTATATGAAATGAGAGACTAAAATTTACTACCGGACGGCTAGCCATTCCTACGTGGGTTGGCTAGCCGTCTGGTACCGGACGAGCAGACTCATTGGCTGGTCGTCCGGTACCGGACGGGCAGACTCGTAGGCTGGTCGTTCGGTACCGGACAGCTAGCCACTGCCTTGCAAAAAAGGTTCAGCGATTGTCCAAATAAATTTCGTAGAAAAGCACAGCCTGACATCCCTAAATTTTGAAATGGACTCCTGCTGTATATAAGGAGGAAGCTTCCATTTGGTACAAAAAGGGTTAATACAGTAACTGCGGTTTACAGGGGTAAACCTTATTTTTCTTATTTCTACTCTAAAATATAGAATATGGGTAATCGTTATGCCATAGAGGCGGTTCTTACGAGTACCCACAATCTATATTTTGAGCAGAAATAAGAAAAATATCACATTTTTTCATCTTAAAATTTTCTTTTTTTCGGTGGTAAACTTTCAATGTATTTGTATAGGCCTGCGTGTTTTCGTAATGAAGATGTGTTGTATGCATGGTATGTTGACTACGCCATATTTAATCGTCATTGTGCGGATTCGAGGTGACAAAGGCTATGTTTAACCCATTTAGTACCAGAAACCCCAAATCGGGTACCCTGTTAAACAGTGCAGGCCCAGATCAGATGCCGCAGAACGCGGCGTCTGAACGCCGCAGAACGCGGCGTCTGATCAGGGCTTCCACTGTTTGCTAAAAGTTCAGCCATTTTCCAAATAAATTTTGATGAAAACAAAAGCTGACACCCCTAGATTTTGAAATGGACTCCTGGAAGATTCCACTTGGTAAGGACAAATAAAGTGAGCGAGTCAGATTGCATTTCAATTAAGGTCCACTTCAAAAGGTGTCATTTTCATTTAATCAATGACCATATAATGGGAAATGTTTTAACTGGGATGGGAACAGCATAACCCTTAAAGAGCAAATGAAGATTCTAGAGCAGATGACAATCTATTTTTAAGAGCAAAAATATTTGATATTACATATGAATCATCTGCTAGTTTTCACATTTAATGCCAAGCATTATTTTCTGTTAAATAAGAAAACAAAAACTTTAAAAATACAGTCTGCTATATTCAAGATTGATGCTTTAGAGTTTAATTTTATTGCAACATATGCACACCATATCCGGCAAGAATTTGCTTTTTGGCCTTGTCCACAAGTTCGGTGTTCAAATTGAATCATCCAAGTCCCTGAGGGAGGCTTTTAGCCTTTTTAGGGTGTCCTTGAAGCGCTTCTTCTGACCGCCTTGGGAGCGTTTGTCCATTTCTAGTTCTCCATAGAGAGTTTTCTTTGGCAAACGTTCCTCAGGCATTCTGGTAACATGGCATGTCCATCTTAACTGTGCTAATTTCAGAAGAGTACGAGCTTGTATGTATGAATATCAATCAACAGTAGACGACGTGCAGAGCGCAAGAACATTAACTCTTGCATTTATACATTTGAGTTATTTCTTTTGGGAGTTTTCTGTCATAAAATCGTGTCCGCTCTATTACTTGAAAACCGTTCAACATATCTTCACGAAATTTCATATGAATAAATTGTATAGGCCTGCGTGTTTTATAGCTACTAATTAATTTCCGTCCAATTGCATCCTGTTCAAAAGAAAAGACAGTTCTTACCACTATACCACATGTGTATATTCTATGTAAAATGTGTATATAATGTTTTTGTTTTATGCTTTTTATGTTTAGTTTGCATGTTTTATTATAGAGGGCCACTTGGTAGAATGGCTGTCTTAGCTAAAAGTGCTACCCTCTTAAAACATTGTATAAATAAATAAATAAATAAAAAATATCATTTAACAGTAGACAACATGCAGAGCACAAGAACTATAACTATTGCATTTATACTTTTGAGTTATTTCCCTTTGAATTTCTTTTCTGTCACAAAATCGTGTCCGTTCTTTAACTTGGACACCTTTTAAGATAGCTTCATGAAAATTTATATGAATATCAATCAATAGCAGACGACATGCAGAGCTCTCGCATTAATATTTTTTAGTTATTTCCCTTGGAACGTTGTGCATCACAAAATATTGTCCGCTCTGTAGCTTGAAACATGTTCAAGAAACTTCATGTAAATATCAGTCAGTGCACAGCACAAGAGCCACAACTGTTTCATCTTTACTTATTGAATTATTTCCCTTGGAACTTTGTCCGTCATATAGAGCGGGTTCGATCTAAGAACCGCGGCTAAAGTAAGACCGAACTGTATTTGGTTAGAGGAAATGACGTCAGTTTAGTTTCCGAGGAGGTCGACTGGTTCCCAGTTTTCCCTAAAGCGCTGCAGAACACGAGAACCAGTAATTTCTTCCGTAGGTATAATGACGTGGGGACATAGACATAGAATATTTATTTTCAGTCGAATATGGGTAACATATAACATAAGCCCACAACCAATGTTTTGGGTATAAGAAAAATATCACGGATTTTCTTCAGAAAATAAAAGTGGAGGCAATGATCAGGAATCGATACAATTAACCCATAGCTCCCATCAGAGACCCCAAAGGGAAGGAAACACAAACATGAAACAACAGACCCTATAGCGGAAAACCAAAAGGACAGTTACTTTCCCACAAAAATGGCCAATAGGCTATCCAAAATAAAATAATAGAAGCAATATAAACAACACAAACACCGTAAGACAAACCATAAAAAAAATAAACCGCGAAAGAAGAACCGCCTTGGAACGATCAGCGGAAACGAATTCCACCGGGCCGTAAAATTGATTTTACGTGGCCACAATCCTCGCCCTTACTTCCGTTGCGATTAAGACGAATACTTTGTTCAGTCCGCATGAAGGCCTCCGAACTCATCAGTGCAACATCTCCGTGACCCGGCACAAAAATCAAACAACCACAGAAATGAAACAATGGTGAGGACTCGACAGCAAGAAACCACTGAAATGCTGGAGCAAAGGGAAACCACCAGTTAGACTCCAATGGGCCCTAACAGAGAAAGAGCATCAAAAGTAGCCATTTTGGAGATGTGAAAAAAATATGCACTAAGTCCCACGAGTGTGTTATAGTAATGAAAAAGCTGTATAACTCTTTCATTTTTGATTCGATCTCAGTGAAACTTTTTGAACAGGCAGAATATCTCAAGTTAAAAAAAATTCGTGTAGTTCATTTCCAATTACTTAGTAATACCACGCCCCCGCCCATCGGGGCTTGAAGAAATATATGGGCTGCATGATGCTTCCACGCAGAGCTAAATCCGACCCGCACACGAGTACTGGTAAACTGCTTAGACAATCTAAGCCTGCCTAGGCAAAGCAGTGCCATTCGGACCGTCCGTGCTTATAAACCCTATTGGTTTCATTGGGCGACAGGGCTTGAGATGTCATTTCATCTCAATGTCGGGTAAAAGTCTCACAAAATTGGAAGCAACGTCTCCAAAATGACCTTTACAGTGTTGACGGGAACGTTAAACCTCAAAAATTAAACAAACAAAACTTAGTAATACGAGAAGAGAGTGTGAGTGTTTTCAGTTTTACATCCCACCAACAGCTAAGGTCATACGGAGACGGGACCTCGGTTTAAAGACTCATCCGAAAGTCTGGAGAAGCCCGGGATCGATCCTGCGACCCCTGGTTTACAAGGCGAGTAGCGTAACCACTACATCACGGAGGCTTCTACGAGAAGAGAGAGAGAGAGAGAGAGAGAGAGAGAGAGAGAGAGAGAGAGAGAGAGAGAGACTTTCTGAATAGTTTTAAGTACTTCATTTCTGACCACATCATCACGAAAGTAGTCAGGTGTTCCATTTAGGGCACATTATTAACGAGAGCTGTCATCAAACACGATAAATGTCCTCTGGGTAATAGGCATAAGTGGGGGTATTGTCGAATTAAGCTTTGGACCTATAACATCACGTGAACAAGTCCATTAAATGAACACCGCCTTAACCCCACTTAATACAGAGAAAACTGGGGTTTACTGGGGTATACATTATTTTTCTTATTTCTGCTCTAAGACAAAGTTTGTGGGTACTCATTAGAACGAGCACCCGCAATCTATGTTTGCAGTATAAATAAGAAGAAATATGTCGGATGTTATCGTTATAAACATTTCAACCTTCCGGTAGTGATACCCAAATATGAACGCGGAGTTTAAGGATAATTGTATTAAGCTATCCTATCGTCATTTGCTGTGATTTGCGTAAAACAGCCACGCTTACCGAACCCACACATTCGTCTTTTATGTACCATAAATGATCTCTGCTAAGCATTATTGTCATTTTCAAGTTTTTTATGACCATTAAGTCCGCAATGAAGCTGCCAAGTTTAAGCCCAGATTACTCGTTCTTCGTGACCATTTTATTAATCACTTAAGAAAAGCTTTACTGAAGTGCATTAACCCATATCCTGCTGTTCACGAAAACCCCCGTCTTTGAAAACAGTGTAGATCCTGATCAGATGGCTTATGAAGGACAAACAGTGTAGATCATGATCAGATGGCATCTGATCAGGATCTACACTGTTTGACATTCGGTTTATGAATTTGTAGGGATAAATTATAGCAAAAAACTTGATTGGTTCGAAGTCAGAAATGGGTGTGGCTAAATTTAATAATCAGCAGGATAAGGGTTAAATAATGTATGTGAGTCAAGTCATAGTCACATAGGCGACCGGCAAAGGCCCAGGCGAGCATGCGCAGTAGCGCCGTCTCGCCGGAGCAGTCATTGAAGCAGTTTCATGCAAGAAGTCATATGTACAACACTATTATTCTTATCCTTATTTGAAAAAAACAACAACAACAAAAAAAAAAAAAAAAAAAAAAAAAAAAACATAGTTTGGATAATGCTAAGGACCCTTTATTCATATGTCAGCTTGTGTATGGACGCAGAATACCGCATAAATCCTAAAAATTCGGACACCCTGAGGACTCGCTGCAATTCTCCTAAAATTTTAACATCCAGTAAGGAGTTCAAAATGTGGAAACATAATTTCAAACTGTGTAGACCCTGGTCAGACGGCTCCTTCAGAAGCCGTCTGATCAGGGTCTGCACAGTTTGCTTAGGCCTCTCAGCCCCAATACATAGACTCATTACGGTAGTGTTTTTACTAACGGCTTTAAGAGTACATCCACAGGGGCCAGTTTCCAGCTTTTTGAGAGGAAAGATATACTATCCTATAATAATACAGACAAGGGCACCATCGGGAAAATATGACCAATCGTGAATGAAGTTGTGTAGCTCTGGCAGTTTTTAAAACACAAGTCAAAACTCTTTTCACACATGTAGATAACACATTTATGTATACAATAGTACCTGCTATGTCTAATCTAGTCTTCACGGTAGAGAGCAACGCCACACATAATCTCCAGAATTGCTCAAAAATGATAGCGTGTAGCTAAGCCTGTCTGCTCTCTTCCCAAGATATTCCAAAGTTTTCCAGGGCACAACACAAAGAAAATTTATATCAGTGTCCAGTATTTTCACCAATACCAATCACCTGTGTCCATAATTTCAATAAAAACTTGTAAATACTATTCCAAAACTTGAAAACAATAACGCTTATGACATCTCCTTGTTCTGGCAGCCATTTTTTATTTACAGAACAGGAGTAAATAAATCATATTGTAATAACATAAGGTTATTTGTTCATTGGCCGATTTGAATTGTTGAGATTTTAAACCAATCAAATGGATCCTTTCAAATGGCTCCAAAAATGGCTGCCAGAGCCAGGAGATGTCAAATTGTTATTGTTTTCAAGATTCGGAGTAGTATTTACAAGTTTTTATTGAAATTATGGACAATAGTGATTGGTATTGGTGAAAATTCTGGACATGGATATAAATTTTCTTTGTTTTGTGCCCTGGAAAACTTTGGAATCTCTTCGGAAGAGAGCAGACAGGCTTTGCTACACGCTGTCATTTTTTAGCAATTCTGCAGATTATGTGTGGCGTTGCTCCAAACCGTGAAGACTAGATTAGACATAGCAGGTTCTATTGTAAACAAAAATATGGTATCTACAAGTGTGACATGAATTTTGACTTGTGTGTTACAAACTGCCAGAGCTACACAACTTCATTCACGATTGGTCATATTTTTCCGAAGTCGCCCTTGTCTATATTATTATAGGATAGTATATCTTTCCTCTCAACCAGCTCCAAACTGGCCCCTGTGAGTACATCAATAGCGGCTATAGGAATCAATCTTTCCTTGAAAAAATGGCTCGTTTACCAATGAAAAATAGAAGTGGAGGCAATGACCAGGAATCGATACAATCAACCCACAGCTCCCATCAGAGACACCAAAGAGAAAGAAACACAAACATGAAACAACAGACCCTAATGGAAACATCAATAGCGGAAAGCCAAAAGGAAAATAACTTTCCCACAAAATGACCAATAGGCTATCCAAAATAAAATAATATAAGCGACACAAAGACCCAAAGACAAACCATAACAAAAATAAACCGTGACAGAAGAACCGCCTTGGAACGTTCAGCGGAAACGAATTCCACTGGGGGAGCTTAAATCGATTTTACGTGGCCACAATCCTCGCCCTTACTTCCGTCGCGAGTTGGTCAAATAATTTGTTCAGTCCGCATGAAGGCCTCCTAACTCATCAGTGCAACATCTCCGTGAACATAAATAATCAAACAACCAGAGATGAAACAACGGTGAGGACTCGACAGCAAGAAACCACTGAAATACTGGAGCAAAAGAAAACCAACAGTTAGACTCCGATGGGCCCGACCAGAGACAGAGCATCAGGCACCAACCAACATTACCTTGAATTAGATCTCTCTAATTCTCAATGAGCCTTTACGTTGGAACCGTCATAGAATCTGAGGCCTGACCCACCGGCGTGCAATTAAAGGGGGAAGCAAAGTTGGCAACCGTGATTGTGTTAACTACCATGCATGCAGTCTGTCGTATGACATTTATGTTGCACCCAATCTTTTTATATCGAAGAATGATTTTACGACATAGGGTGCTGAAGTCATTGCGTTATATATTTTTTTCTGAATTTATATACTAAGTAACCATAAAATTCGGGTTCCGATAGACCTTGTTGCAGAAGAGATTTTAGTCCAATATTGAATTTTGAAATTAAATCAGAATGACGTCTATAAAATTTTGAAAAGGCTTTAATAATCAAAAAAGTTTGATTTAATATGTAGCCGCAGTGGCTTCAGCACCCAATTTCGTAAAATCATTCTTCGATATGAAGGGGTTGGGTACGGTATGGATGTTGTGCGGCAGGCTGCGTGCGTGGTGGTTAACCCAATCACGGTTGGCGGCTTTGCTTCCCTCTTTGGTTGCGCGCCGGTGGGTCTGGCCTCAGATTCTATGACGGCTCCAACGTGGAGGCTTGTTGGGGATTAGGGAGATGGTGTTGGTTGGTACCTGGTGCTCTGTCTCTGGTCGGGCTCGTCGGAGTCTAACTGTTGGTTTTCTTTTGCTCCAGCATTTCAGTGGTTTCTTGCTGTCGAGTCCTCACCGTTGTCTCACCTCTGTGGTTCTTTGATTTTTGTGTTCACGGAGATGTTGCACTGATGAGTTAGGTGGCCTTCATGCGGACTGAACAAATTATTTGTCTAAATCGCGACGGAAGTAAGGGCGAGGATTGTGGCCACGTAAAATCGATTTAAGCCCCCCAGTGGAAATCTTCCACTGACCGTTCTCGGGCGGCTCTTCTGTGGCGATTTATTTATGTTGTTGTTTGTTACTTACTGTGTGTATCACTTGTGTCTTTTGGTTTTGGATGGCCATATGGCCATTTTGTGGGAAAGTAACTGTCCTTATGGCCTTCCTTTGTTTAGGTTTCCATTATGGTCTGGTCGCTTAATGTTTGTATTTCTTTCCCTTTGGTGTCTTTTATGGGTGGAGTAAGTTAATTGTATCAATTCCTGATCTTTGTTTTACTTCTACTTTGTAGTTTATGGTACCGATAACCCTGATTAAGAAGTTTAGCCGTTAACAATTTATTACAAGTGTTGACGTCAGTTACATGACTAAACACTCTGGCAAATCGAATTAATTGCGAAATATAAACGCCATAGGATGCCGCACGAGGAACATCACCATCCAAAAAAGGAAAATTTACAACCGCGAAATTTTGATACGGGATATGGGTAGTTCGCGTCATCGAGAGTTAATATTTCGTCAGTCATTACTGACAATGAACAATGGTAATCACATGCGAGAAATACTACAGTTTGTGTGATCTAAGAAGGCATGGCCGATGAGACCAATTCTAGCTCTGAACTGTCTGTTGAGGTTTGAAGAAGACAGCTATGTTGGTGGCTGCGCAATGCACGTTTCTGCTAGGCTTCGCTGATTCGTTTTGCCTCATATTCACTAGCACCCCTTCTGATGAGGCTTCGGCAATTCGCTCAGTCCGTCCTGTGCAATTAGTTCCCACGATTCTGTTTGTATGCTGAAGTCCTTGAGGGAGGCTTTGAGGGTGTCCTTATAATGGTTCGTCTGACCACCATGGGAGCGTTTGCCCATTTCTAGTTTTCGTAGATGATTTTCTTTTGCAAACCTTCCCCAGGCATCCTGGTAACATGGCCTGTCCATCGTAAGAAGAGTACGTACACTCTGTATCCCTGCCGTTTTCAGGACTTCTTAGTCAGGAATCCTGTCTTGCCACTTAATCTTAAACATATTTGGAAGACAGCATGTATGGAAGTGGTTCAGTCTTTTGGTATGCCGCTAGTAAACTGTCCACGTTTCGCATGTGTATACTAGGGTTGGGAGCACCACAGCTATGTAGAGGTTCAGGTTTCTCAAGCCTGATTCCACTTCGATCCCAAACACGTAGTGGGCCAAATGCTGCACTACCTTTGGAAATCGTGGGCACTGACTTCATCATCAATGTGCACGGCACTTGACAGTGTGCTCCAAAGGTAGGTGAATTTCTCTACCACATGCAATCTTTGGCCTTTCACTGTGATAGTTGGCTCCTTGTATGGCTTTCCAGGTGCTGGTCGATAGACCACCTTTGTCGTTTTGATGCTGATTGTGAGAACACAGCTATCACAAATATCAGAATACTTGATCTGCACATTTTTGCATCTTTTCTTCTGTTGGAGCAGATTTGTCGTGTCATCAGCAAAAAGGAACTCATCTGGCACCTCTGTCGGCACCTTGGATTTGGCTTGCAATATTCTAAGCGATACCTTATAGGTATCCTGGAAAGCATCTGTGAGCATGGCCAAAAACATAATGCTGAACAGTGCTGGCACTCGTACACACCCTTGCTTGACTTTATTTGTCACAGGAAATGGATTGGAAAACTCACCATCATTTTGTACCCGTGCAAGAATACCACCGTGGAACTGTCTCACCATTGCTATCAACTTGGATGGACAGCCAGACTTCACCATAATTTTCCCAAAACCCCCACGACTGACTGTGTCAAATACTTTGATAAAATTAACAAGGGTCATGTCGAGGCTCATGTTCTATTCCTGGCATTTCTCTTGAAGTTGCATTGCTGTGGAGATCATGTTAATTGTTCCTCTGTCTTTTTTTTTAATCCACTCTGGCTTTTTGTGTAGAGGCCCTGACTGTTCAAGGTGTTCATTCAGTCGGTGAAGTAACACTCTTGCAAGGAATTTCCCAGCAACTGACAATAAGGCGATGCCACGATGATTGTCACAGACCTGTGGACCCCTCTTCGTTCTGATAGGTGGATAATTTACGCACCCTTGAATTCTTGATGGGTGGCTTCCTTTCTCCACATAAATGTAGGCCTAATGTGAAATAATTTGTTGGTATTGCATCTGATCGTGGAGCCTTTCCAGATGACAGTCCTTGTTTCAAAAACGGATGGGAGCTCGTAAAGCAGCAGATTGCATTCGCATCCATTCTTGTTAATATGCAATTTAGTCAAAATGTTTAACACAATGATAAACACATTACGAAACCACTACTATACAAATACATTGTAAACTTTACCGCCGAAAAAAACTAAAATTTTAGGATGAAAAATTATGATATCTTTCTTATTTCTGCTCAAAATATAGATGGTCGGAACTCGTTAGAACGAGGCGGTTCTAATAAGTACCCACAATCTACATTTTAGAGCAGAAATAAAGGCAATAAGATTTGCCCTGTAAACCTCAGTTTTACTTTATAAAAGTGGAGTTCATAGGGTCAAAATTATATAGGCATATTTTCGTGATGAGATTTGATCCTGATTAGACAGCGCATTATCTCATCTGGATCTACATTGTTTGCATAGGCACCTGTGCCAGTCTACGTGGTTGGAAGGGTTAACCCGTACACTAGGCTAATTGTAATGTTGCTTATGCAAAAGACCGGATTAAAATCGACAACAGACAGACTGTGTAGGCTCTGAACGCAGATGTGCATAATTGACACCAGAATATTCAGAACAGATTCTAATTGAATTTCAAACTCTTTCCGTTGAAATGACAACCACAAGAAGATATTTGCATACGATTTATCATCACAGACTATGGTAATAAACGTTTTGAGTTCGACGGCACATAACAGTTTTTTGTTGATTTTAGTCAGCCCCCGTGAAAAATTGTGTTTTCTCAGAAATGAGGAGGAAACGAATAATCAGTAGTAGTTTAAGAGATTCACAGTGTAATTTACCGTCTGACAAAACATTTTGTGTATGCACATAGAGAAAAACGGATTTTTCGAAAATCTGCTCCAAAAAGTAACCATAGTGCAGTTTATATTTTACTTTAGGTCCTTTGAGATCAGCGTGAATATTCTGAGAAATCGGAAATAAATTATTGGTTTAGACTCATATTCTAGACAGGTTTTTAATTATTTGGACCCCATTTTGATTTTTATCAGTCTTTGAATCGACTGCCTATTCGAAATTCGCAAAATTGCAGTATGTTTCCTCTGGCTTTCTTTGCCGGATCAGTACAGGGTCACTGATGAGGCTTTATTAGCCGAAACTACGTAGTATGACCCATCTTCTTTCTTATGAATGTTTCCATTGCTCTTAAAGGAACTCATTTTTGATTTTTATTTTACTGCTTGCTAGAACTGTCTTATAGACCTGCGCATTTACAATCTAGGCTTTGTCCGATTGACATGTAAGTCTACGGATTAGATATATATCAGAACCTGACATACTGCAAATTGTAAAATGCAGTATGTCGGGCAAACTAATCGCATGTTAAAAACACGATTTAACGAACACTATCGCAGGATGAGTAAGCACTTTCTTGTACCGTCAATTCAAACGTACAGGGCATTAAATAAAAGATATTTCTATACAGCCAGTGGAAAAATTACTATGATGTAAATTCTACAGCTAGATTTAAAATTATAAAACGGCGTGAAACTGAATTAAAATGAATTAAATTAGTACAGACACCTTTTCCATTGGGCTTTAATGACAACATTTATCATGAGAGTAATATATCTAAAATTCCCGATTTCGATATTTTCTCGCTTCTGGACTGTCGAAAGCGTAAAATTAGATCGCACGGCACCAGAAAAAATGGCAATTATAAAAGTAAATTACGTGCTTTTAACAGAAACAATACCAGGCTGAAGTGACTGTCCATAATATTATTGAATCATGGACGCCACACAATGCTTGCTTTTCTAAGTTCATTACCCATTTCTGTATTACGGATTATTCTGGACACCGAGGCGAATAAATTCTACGATAGTTCTCATCAGTTATACGATGCTGCTCTTTTAACTAGAGGTTATACTCAGCATGCTCTTCGTCCTTTCATCGATTCTGAAATTAATCACAAACGTCATTACATCAAAATATCCTTCATTAATAAGGGTTTAGATTTTATAGATTTACCTAGTATCTGCCGGGACAGTTCGGTGACACTAACATTCCTGATGCCTGTGATTGTATACATTCCATGTATTGCTATCCTGCTGCTGGTCATATTATTACTGGCAATGTAAAAAATATTTCTGATTCTAGAAAATACAAGCTCTTGTACCACCACTGAACTCTCTAAATTATTAACTTCATGTTTTACTGCCATCAAACATGTGATAAAATATTGCGACAAATATGTTCTATAAAAGGTTTATCCTTTGGAAGCAAGAAATACACCACAGAACTGGAAAATATGGAGTGTATATGTATTCTGGGCCAGACTAGCTAGTTCGCCTCATCAGTGACCCTCAAATATTTTCAAAACTCCACAATGGAATCAATGGTCCCAAAGGGCAAGAAAATATAAACTACACTGATGTAGGGCAGGGAGACATTTTACGGCCGCGCACACATTCACAGACACCAGCTGTAGTGACGTTAAAATGTTCTATTAAAGGGTTCGAAAGATCAGGTAGAAATCTCTTTTGGTCTATAATAAATTCTAATGAAGTTTAAAATAAATTGAAATTCAGACGTTTCCGTGTTTCAAGTCTGTCTACTTATGATTTTTCCACCGTTGATACTACACTTCCTCATAATCTTATAAAAGAAAAACTTAATGATTTAATTGAATGGACATTTCATATGGAAGACTCCCTCTATCTTGCATGTAATGTAAAAATGTTTTTTTTTTCACTTCTGAAGAGCATAAAAATTATACTTTATGGTCATGTCAGAAAGAATATGAAGCTCTCACCTTTCTACTTGACAATATTTACATAAGATTTGGTACTAAGTTATTTAGACAAGTTGTGGGTATTCCGATGAGTACTAAATGCGCACCCCTTGTGGCTGATCTGCTGAAGAAATCATGAGAGAAACTTCATGCTGTTCCATTCTGCTGAAAACCAATCTGAAATCATTGAAGCTTTTAGCTCGACTTCTACATATTTGGATGATTTATTGAATATTGACAATAGCTATTTCGAGGGTTTGATCAGTCAAATTTACCCCCACTCCCTCACCCCCAAGAACTTCAGTTAAATGAATCAAAATCTTCTGATACCGAGGCTCCGTTTTTGGATTTACATCTATCTATTGTAGATGGGTTTGTTTCTTGCAAAATTTATGATAAACGCGATGATTTTGATTTTGGGATTGTAAATTTTCCTTTTTTGGATGGTGATGTTCCTCGAGCGCCATCCTATGGCGTTTATATTTCGCAATTAATTCGATTTGCCAGAGTGTCTGGTCGTGTATCTGACTTCATCACTCGTAATGAATTGTTAACTGCTAAACATCTTAATGAGGATTATAGGTATCATAAACTACGCAAAGCCTTTTCAAAATTTTATAGACGTCATTCTGATTTCATTTCAAAATTCAATATTGGACTTAAATCTCTTCTGCAACAAGGTCTATAGGAACCCGAATTGTATGGTAACTTAGTAAATAAATTCAGAAAAATATTTAACCGCAATGACTTCAGCACCCAATTCCGTAAAATCATTCTTCGATATAACAAGATTAGGTACAACATAAATGTCATACGACAGACTGCATGCATGGTAGTTAACCCAATCACGGTTGACAACATTGCTTCCCTCTTTAATTGCACGCCGGTGGGTCAGGCCTCAGATTCTATGATTCCAGCGTAAAGGCTTACTGAGAATTAGAGAGATCTAATTTTATGTAATGTTGGTTGGTGCCTGATGCTCTGTCTCTGTTCGGGCCGCTCAGAGTCTAAATGTTGGTTTTCTTTTTGCTCCAGCATTTCAGTGTTTTCTTGCTGTCGAGCCCTCACCGTTGTTTCTCTTTGGTTGTTTGATTTTTGTTGTGTGTTCACGGAGATGTTGCACTGATGAGTTAGGAGGCGATCGTGCGGACTGAACAAATATTTGTCTAAATCGCGACGGAAGTAAGGGCGAGGATTGTGGCCACGTAAAATCGATTCAAGTCCCCCAGTGGAATTCGTTTCACTGTCCGTTCCAAGGCGGTTCTTCTGTCGCGGTTTATTTTTGTTATGGTTTGTCTTTGAGTGTATGTATCGCTTTTATGATTTTGTTTTAGATAGCCAATTGGCCATTTTGTGGGAAAGTAACTGTCCTTTTGGCTTTCTGCTGTTGATGTTTCCGTTAGGGTCTGTTGTTTCATGTTTGTGTTTCTTTCCCTTCGGTGTCTCTGATGGGAGCTGTGGTTATTTGAATCGATTCCTGATAATGGCCTTCACTCTATTTTGAAACGCTACTGAAAAGGTATTCAAACTATAGAAATGGCATTTTAAAAGCCATGATAGTCATAGAGATAATTTCATGTACATGATTACTTTTTGTATCGTGTACACAAAGTTTGGAGAGTATAACATAACACCACGCCACATGGCGGCAGGGCATAAAATGAGTTGCACCATGTTGTCTCCCATGCGTTATCAGCTGGATATCGGTGGAATTCTTGAAGTAGATATGAAAAGCCACCATTTGGTAGGCTTGTCATTTGGCAAACTGTCAAATGTTATTAACTCCATTTTTAGCTTAATTTTGATAGGCTTATGTTGAGACTGAAATCTTTCTCATAAACGCACTCTTGCATAATTGAATCTGATCTTATTTGATGCATGTCTGATAGGATCTGAAAGCACCAGCTGAATGAAGATCTCTCAGGAACTATTAGCATATTTGCACGTTAACCGTATTATCAGTTAATACGATATATTGCCCCACATCGGAGACAGCATCAAAGGGACACAGATGTCATTTTATTGAGTTGCGTCAAAGGAACTTTTCTTCGAATATTTCATTACGATGACACACCCGTGCGACATGGTGCATTTATTCACATCTCAAAATGGCTACTTTTCTGATGAAAATCCGAGATATTTTTCTTATCTATACAGCAAACATAGGTTGTGCGGGCTCGTTAGAACCGCATCATTGATGCGGTTCTAACGGGTACCCACATCCTATGTCTTGGAGCAGCAATAAGAAAAATGATCTATACCCCCCGTACTTTATAAAGTGCGGTTTAGGCGGGTGTTCATTTCACGAACGTGATGGAATACTTGCAGCGTAATAAAACAACCCTGTAAACCCCATTAAATAGAGTGAAAACAGATTTACACTGGCTAACATTGTTTCTTCTTTCTGTTCCAAGACGTATGTTGTGCGTACTCGTTAGAACCGCCTCTGAGGCTTGTCTCAAGGCCAGTTCAGATTATTGACGTGTACATGTGCTTATATCTTAACCCTTGTCCTGCTGAGCCCGGATATGTCTTATTTTCCAAACAATGAAGATCCAGATCAGATGGCTTCTGACGAAGCCATCTGATCAGGATCTACATTGTTTGGCATTCAGATTGTGAATTTGTTGCAATAATTTTCATCAAGTAATCTAATTGGTTGATAATCAGTAGTGGATGTGACATATTTGAATATTCAGCAGGACAAGGGTTAAAGGGCGATTGGATACCTGCACACATGCTGTGTCATAATTGGCCTAATGATTTTCTATCCTTGTCAATTTGTGATGACACAGCCTAACGGCTCGGGAAAATATCGCTCTCAGGCGGAGAATGTGATTCCATGATCCCCGTCAAGAATCAAAATACAGTAGAACTTCGATGGCTCGAACACCGATGGCTCGTTTCCCATGGCTGGGTCGAACTCAAACTTGAGCCCCTAGGGAAATCCTCAAGATAAGAAATGGTGGCGGATGATTAAGGAGATTTTAGTCTTTTATCTGGCAAATGTGTGCTGTGTGTACTCATTAGAATCGCCTCGGTGAGGCGATTCTAATGAGTACACACAGCAATCATTTTCATTATCTAACATCGAAAGATGTTCAAAAGTATCTCGTTATGCCTCTTGGCAGTGAACTTCAGTGGCTCGAACTACCGCTGTCTCGAATAAAATTCCATGGTCCCAATGGGGTTCGAGCCATCGAAGTTCGACTGTAATTAATATTGTCATCATTTTGAATGATCATGCACCTTGAATGCTGAGAACAATCTGTTAGGACATTTATGATGCTGTTTAAATATACTCGTATAATAAAGATACAATGGACTTTAATAAATGAAATGATCCTTTATCTATTTTAGGAGGTTCAGAGAAATTTTGACTGGCTGTCTGCACATAAGAGCGTCAGATCATACGGACCAACAAAGTTTCATTTTTTTTTTTAAGTCCTGTCAAATAGTGTTGTAATTATGCGCTTGGAATGGTTTGTACACATTTCATGTTCAGAGCAAATAAAACGTACATTCTAACAATACTATTACGAAAACACGAATGTGCAAATACATTGTAAATTTTACCGCCGAAAAATAAAAACACCCCCCCCCCCCCAAAAAAAAAAAAAAAAAAAAAAAAAAAAAAAACGATTTATTAGATTAAAAATGTGATATTTTTCTTATTTCTGCTCAAAATATAGATTGTGGATACACGTTAGAACCGCCTCGTCGACTGACAACAACCCACAATCTATATTTTTGAGCAGAAATTAGAAAAATAAAGTTTACCCCTGTAAACCCCAGTTTTACTGTATAAAAGTGGGGTTCAAGGGGGTCAAAATTATATAAGCGTGTTTTCGTGATGCAAACTAAAAGGATGTTTTTGCCAAAGACGAAATTCCACTTATGGCAATCCCATATTGTCTATGCAGGTAGGTTTTTATGACCGTTAAGTTAAGGGGAATGGGAACACCTTCAGGGGCTGCAAACATATTTTTGTCTCCCATGTTTGTGTGTTTGATTTGAGGTTTTATGTCCCCGCCAACACTGTATAGGTCATTTTGGAGGCGTTGCTTCCAATTTTATGGGAATTTTACTTAACATTGAGTTGAAATGACATCTCAAGCCCTGTCGCCCAATGAAACCAATAGGGTTTATAAGCATGGACGGTCGGACTCGCATCGCTTTTCCTGGAAAAGCCTAGATCCTCTAAGCGGTTTACCAGTACTCGTGTGCGGTAGGATTTCAGATATGCGTGGAAGCATCATGCAGCCCATCTATTTCTTCAAAGCCCCGATGGGCGGGGGCCATTGTCTCCCATGTCAACAGGGATCAACTCTTAAAGGAAAAAAATGCTCATAAGGAGCAAATTCTTTCCTTGAAGAATAGACCCCCTTATCAGTGGTTCATGGCTTATAGAAAAGCCAGCAGGAAGTCACGAAGGTTGTGTCCCTTTGAAAAATGGCGGAAAAATCTGCCAGGTGTTCCCATTCCCCTTAATTGGCTTGTGTCAAGCGCAACAGAAGAATATTCTCCAGTGAATCATTCTCCAGTAAATCATTCTTCAGTGAATCTGACAAGGTAGTGGATAGTGTAATTGTTATCATGATACGTTTCTTATTCTTGCAGAAAAAATATGTGTTGAGGGTGGCAGTAAACAACACCCCAGGGAGGCGATTTTAACGAGTACATACATTATTAGTTGTTACGGACAAAACAAGAAAACTAATCTGGAATCATCAATGTATACTTTTCTGAATGATTCCTCTGTTGTCATCAAACATTATATTGATAGCAGTAAATCGTCTGTGGTCTCGAGACTGAAATCGTAAAGGATCATCAGGACATAATAAAATGACATTTCTTGTCACATATATTTTAATGAAATATTTTCTAGAAAGGGTTATCCTTTGGAAGCAAGGAATACACCACAGAACTGGAAAATATGGAGTATACATGTTTTCTGGGCCAGACTAGCTAGTTTCGGCCAATTAGGCCTCATCAGTGACCCTCAGATATTTTCGAAATTCAACAATGGAATCAATGATCCCAAAGGACAAGAAAATATAAACTACACTATGATGTAGGACAGGGAGACTTTTTACGGCCGCCACACATTCTAGTGGCGTTAAATATGTTCTAGAACGGGTTATCATTTGGAAGTAAGGAATACACCACAGATCTGGAAAATATGGAGTATACATGTTTTCTGGGCCAGACTAGCTAGTTTCGGCCAATTAGGCCTCACCAATGACTCTCAGGTATTTTCGTAATTCAACAATCGAATCAATGACCCCAAAGGACAAGAACATATAGACTACTCTTTGATGTACGGCAGGGAGACTTTTTACGGCCGCCACACATTCCCAGACACCAGCTGTAGTGACGTTAATTATTTTTCTAGAAAGGGTTATCCTTTGGAAGCAAGGAATACACCACAGAACTGGAAAATATGGAGTATTCATGTTTTCTGGGCCAGACTAGCTAGTTTCGGCCAATTAGGCCTCATCAGTGACCCTCAGATATTTTCGAAATTCAACAATGGAATCAATGATACCAAAGGACAAGAAAATATAAACTACACTTTGATGTAGGCTTCATTTAAAAGGAACAGCCAAGCAGGCACATGTCGCTAGGGCAACGTCAAATCAACGTCGATGCAACGTCATCGACGTTGATATGACGTTGCATAAACATCCCGACGTTGCACCAACGTTTATGTGACGTCACAATTACGTCATGTGCCTGCTGGGAGTGGTCTTTGCATGACATTTCTGTTTACTCTTGTATGTCCTAATTATATGCTCTTGTACATGTATATCGTATTGCGTTAAGATTACGTGATTGTAATAACAATACGAAGTGAACGTACATGGCAGCATGCTTTTTTGGCAATTCTTCAAAGAAATCGGAAGTGAAAGCAATGATCAGGATTTGAAACAATTACCACACACTATCCACTCAAGACACCAAGGGAAAAGGGCTCCACAACATAACGTAGTGTAACCGTAATTGAAACGTCACAAACAGAAAGCCTTTCCCACAAAATGTCCAAACGGCTATCCAAGATAGTCACCTTTTGATCTTCACCTTTAGGTCATATGCATGGGTGAGGGTACTTCTGAATACAACTAACGAATATGAACCAAGTTCTTCACACACTTCCTAACTGACAATCGACCCAGTTTGTTTGACATAGGCATGAAAAAGCAGTATCAGTGCGAAATCTTCAGCAAACCATAAAATGTACGTCAAGGTCAAATAGTATTGGTCACATCGAAATATGTGTTATCAATCAATGTCATATAGTTATGGGAAAATACCAGTGTTCAAAAATATGAAATGTAGCTCAAGGTCAAGTTCAATTCATTGAAAACCCGGTGTATAACTTATCACATATGGACAATATGGTTACTGAGAAACTAACCTAAAAGCGGTAAACGGACTTATATTAAATACATTTTAAAGTACAGCAAAACATGTAATATGAAATCTCACACTATTCCTTACACTAAACTAACTTTTGTTCCACGTTGTTTTAGTTTTGCTGTATGCTCATTTGGTTTGAAGTCCTTTTATCTCAAGCACAACTGAGATATAGAGAGTTGAGTGTATTAATGAATCGTTGCCACGGTAACTTTATTTAGAAGTCCTAAACCATATGCAAGAAATGAAAATTTTATGACAAATATGCTTAGGACCTTTTGTTTGTTTGGTTGGTTTGATTTGAGGTTTTACGTCCCCTCCCCGTCAACACTGTTTTGAAGACGTTGCTACCAATTTTGCGGAACATTTTTTTACCCGTTACTGAGATGAAAATGACATCTTAAGCCCTGTCGCTCAATGAAACCAGTAGGGTTTATAAGCATGGACGGTCCGACTCGCACCGCTTTGCCTGGGCAGGCTTATAGATTCTCTTAGCGGTTTACCAGTACTCGTGTGCGGTCGGTTTCAGCTCTGCGTGGAAGCATCATGCAGCCAATTTATTTCTTCAAGCCCCGATGGGCGGGGTTGTTTAAGATCCTTTGTACATGTACTGGAACAAATTCCATTATGTAAGATACTAGTCAGACAAAACATAATGCATTGCCTCTGAGTATGTACTGTAAAAAATGTCCTGATCGCGGACTTAGACAATTTTGATTGACACTTTAATTCCTGTACTGTATGTGCAAACACTGTTTGCCAAATTCAAGACAAGTTTCTACTCATCACGAAAACACGCCTATATAATTTTGACCCCCTTGAACCCCACTTTTAAATAGTAAAACAAGGGTTTCCGGGGGTATACCTTATTTTTCTTATTTCTGCTCTAAAATATAGATTGTGGGTACTCGCTAGAAGTGCCCACAATCTATATTTTAGCAGAAATAAGAAAAATAACACAATTTTTCATAGTAAAATTTTCATTTGTTTTCGGCGATAAAGGTGGCGATGTATTTGTATAGGCGTGTTTTCGTAATGGATAACCCTCTTCCACAACACTCTGACCTCACAGCGATAAGAAAATCGCGGCTATTGTCTATAAAAAACTGTTACCTTGATTTCAGTCATGTTGATTTCAGCACTGAAGCGTTTCTGTCTTTAGTACCTTTGGGACGATTGTCAAACAACACGACCCAAAAACCAGGTCCCTACATATCACACCTTGCATAACCCATTGTACTGGTGGACTTTTCCATTTTTAAATGTTGGATAAGTTCATTTGTCACTTAAGTAATTTTAGCTCTATTTTTGTTTCTTCTTTTTATCGTTTTTATTCTGTTTTTACCAGAACCTTCTATTCCGTTAGCAAACATTGAAGACCATGATCAGACGCCGCATTTTGCTCTTGGTCTACACTGTTAGCCTGTGTCCCTTTAACGGATGTACATGTAAGAATAGGAAGTTATGTATGAAACAAAATTCCGTCTTTTTTGTTCGGAAAATATATACATTATTTATTTCAAATTATGTAATAGAATGACCATTTACTGATATTTTCCTTTGATCCGGATAATATACCTTTTTGCAATGGTCACCACTTCGAAGAAATCAAGTTCTGATGGCTCACTTAACAAACAAGGTAATGGAAAAAATAAACACCCTGAGCCACTTTGAGTTACATGAAATAATAGCGCCAAAGATGCAAATATAATTTTTCACTTTAACATCTGGATGATAACATGGGCTGTTAGTAACGAGATTTCTGTCGCAATCTTTACTTATATAAGGCGAATACAAGACAGTCCAAACTGTACATAGAAATATGCAATACGGCTGATGAAATCCTTTGTTTCGCAGATAAAAAGATATGGAGAAGTTCTTGGATGCACTAAAAACAGTCTATGGTCCCCAAAGCTCAGGAGCTACCCCTCTCCTCAGTGCAGATGGAACTAATCGTCTGATTGAAAAGCGGCTGAAAAGATAGGCTAAGCACTTTGATAGAGTTCTTAATCGGTCATCCTCTATCAATGATGATGCTATCAACAGACTACCACAGGTTGAATGTAATCTGCTGCTTGACGAGTTTCCAAATGTTACTGACAAAAATGAAAGCAATAAAATTTCTGACATCCGCAAATGCTCCAAGATCAGATACAATACATGCTGAGATCTACAAAACAGGAGGAAGTTCTCCAGTTGCAAAGAAGATGACAAAGTTATTTCCTGTTATGTAGAGAAAAGAAGCCATCCCTAAAGAATTCAAGGATGCGTCATTTATCCACCTATTCAAACGGAAAGGAAACCCTCAGGCCTGTGACAACCATCGTGGCATTTCTTTATTGTCAAATGCTAGACAGTTCCTTGCAAGAGTACTGCTTAACCGACCGAATGAACAGGCTTCTACCAGACAGCCAGTGTGGCTCAGAAAAGACAGCGGAACGATTGGCATGATCTTCACAGCAAGGCAGCTTCAAGAAAATGACAGGAACAGAACATGAACCTAAACATGACTTTTGTCGGTCTAACCAAAGCTTTCGACACAGTCAGGCGTGATGGTCTTTGAAAAATCATGATAGCAATGCTGAAGCAGTTCCACGATGGTATGATTGCACGGGTCCAAAATGATGGTGAGTTTTCGGATCCATTCCCTGAGACAAACGGAGTAAAGCAAGGCCTTTTTTTAGCCCCAACACTGTTCAGCACGATGCTCTCTGCCATGCTCACAGATGCATTCTAGAGCGGTGACAATGGCATACCTATTAGGCATCGCGTTTATGGAAGCTTTTCAATCCTATAAGTTATAGAAGGTTGCAAGCCAAATCCAAGGTGCAGACGGTGGTGCGAGATGAGTTCCTCTTGGCTGATGGCAGACAAAAGAAAAGATGCAAAAAGTTATAGATCAAGTGTCTGACTCCTGAGATAGCTATGACCTTACAATCAGCATCACAAAAGCTGGGGTAGTCTATCAACCAGAACCTGGCAGGCTTTACAAAGAGCCAACCATCACAGTGAAAGGTCAAAGGTTGCACGTGATAGACAAGTTCACCTATCGTGGGAGCACACTGTCAAGAATCGTTTACATTGATGATAGAGTCAATACCAGAAATGCCAAAGCTAGTACATATTGACACAAAACTGAAAGTCTACATAGCTGTGGTGCTGTCATCACTATAGTATGCATATGAAATGTGGACAGTTTATCGGAAGACTGAGTAACTTCAGTACAAGCTGTTTGAGAAAACTCTTAAGGATTACGTGGCAAGACAGGATTCCAAACAAGGAAGTCATGAAAAAGACATGCATGCGAAGTGGTCTCACCCTTCTGAAACTGGCACAGTTGAGATGGACAGGCCATGTTCCCGGATGCCTGAGGAACATCAGCCAAAGTAAATTCTCTATGGAGAACTAGAAATGGACAAACGCTCCCGTGGTGGCCAGAAGAAGCGCTACATGGACACCCTCGAAGCCTTCCTCAAGAACTTCCACACACCAACAGAGTCGTGGGAACAAATTGCACAGGACAGAGCAAAGTGGCGAGGCCTCGTCAAACGGGGTCCTAGTGAATATGAGGCAAAAGGATCACCGAAGCTGAGTAGAAATGGACACAGCGCAAAGCCAGAGCTTAGGTATCATTGACAGAGCTGTTTTCCTCTCACCTCTGCTGCTCTATCTGCAACAGACAGTTCAGAGCTAGAATTGGTCTCATCAGCCCCCTTAGAACACATAAACACTAACATTTCACAAATGTGATTAAGGCTGGTCATTGTAAGAAATGACAGACGAACGGTTTTTTATATAAGGCCTTTATGAAAAGGTCTCCAAATTTAGAAAACACAGGTATGCAAAATTAATTATGGAATGTTTGCAGATGTTTGGTTTAAACAATATTTATTCATTTGTAACAAATAGGCAAGTTACAACCGTACATGTACAGATTGCAATGACATGATTTGAAAACAAGCGTAGGGATTATGTGAATCATCTGTTGCGAATGGCTAGGCATGAATGGCACGTTGTATAAAAAAGTAGAAGTAAAACAAAGATCAGGAAGTGATACAATTAACTTACTCCACCCATAAAAGACACCAAAGGGAAAGAAATACAAACATTAAGCGACCAGACCATAATGGAAACCTAAACAAAGGAAGGCCATAAGGACAGTTACTTTCCCACAAAATGGCCATATGGCCATCCAAAATTGAAAGACACAAGTGATACACACAGTAAGTAACAAACAACAACATAAATAAATCGCCACAGAAGAGCCGCCTTGGAACGGTCAGTGGAAGATTTCCACTGGGGGGCTTAAATCGATTTTACGTGGCCACAATCCTCGCCCTTACTTCCGTCGCGATTTAGACAAATAATTTGTCCAGTCCGCCTGAAGGCCTCCTAACTCATCACTGCAACATCTCCGTGAACACAAAAATCAAAGAACCACAGAGGTGAGACAACGGTGAGGACTCGACGGCAAGAAACCACTGAAATGCTGGAGCAAAAGAAAACCAACAGTTAGACTCCGATGAGCCCGACCAGAGACAGAGCATCAGGCACCAACCAACATTATCTCTCTAATTCTCGATAAGCCTTTACGTTGGAGCCGTCATAGAATCTGAGGCCTGACCCACCGGCGTGCAATTAAAGAGGGAAGCAAAGTTGCCAACCGTGATTGGGTTAACTACCATGCATGCAGTCTGTCGTATAATATCCATGTTGTACCCAATCTTTTTATATCGAAGAATGATTTTACGAAATTGGGTGCTGAAGTCATTGCGGTTATATATTTTTCTGAATTTATATACTAAGTCACCATCAAATTCGGGTTCCGATAGACCTTGTTGCAGAAGAGATTTAAGTCCAATATTAAATTTTGAAACTAAATCAGAATGGCGTCTATAAAATTTTGAAAAGGCTTTGCGTAGTTTATGGTACCGATAACCCTGATTAAGGAGTTTAGCCGTTAATAATTTATTACGAGTGTTGAAGTCAGTTACATGACTACACACTCTAGCAAATCGAATTAATTGCGAAATATAAACGCCATAGGATGGCGCACGAGGAACATCACCATGCAAAAAAGGAAAATTTACAATCTCAAAATCAAAGTCTTCGCGTTTATGATAAATTTTGCACGAAACAAATCCATCTACAATAGATAGATGTAAATCCAAAAACGGGGCCTCGGTATCAGAAGAATTTGCTTTATTTAACTGAACTTCTAGGGGGTCAATCTGACTGATCAAACCATCAAAATAGGTATTATCAATATTTAATAAATCATCTAAATATCTAGAAGTAGAGCTAAAAGCTTCAATAATTTCAGATTGTTTATCAATGGAAAGCGACAAAATGAAGTCTCTTTCATAACAATACAAGAACAGATCAGCCACAAGAGGTGCGCAATTAGTACCCATCGGAATACCCACAATTTGTCTAAATAACTTAGTACCGAATCTAATATAAATATTGTCAAGTAGAAAGGTTAGGGCATCACACACTTTCTGACATGACCAAAGTGTATAATTCTTATGCTCTTTAGAAGTGAAAAATGCATTTCTGACATTACATGCAAGATAGAGAGAATCTTCTCTGTAAAAAGCCCATTCAATTAAATCATTAAGCTTTTCTTTTATAAGATTATGAGGAAGTGTAGTGTAAAGAGTGGAAAAATCGTAGGTAGACAGACTAGAAGCACGAAAATGTCTAGATTTCAATTTAGTTAAAACCTCATTCGAATTTTTTATAGACCAAAACAGATTTCTTCCTGATCTTTCAAAGACTTTATCACAATATTTAATTACATGCGTTTTAATAGCAGTAAGACAGGAAGTTAATAATTTAGAAAGTTCAGTGGTAGTGCAAGAGCTAGAATTTGCAATAAACCGTGCTTTGTAAGGTTTTTTTATGAAGTTTTGGTAACCAGTATAGCGTAGGAAGCTTGTCTTGGCCTTAGTTAACACACACAGCAAACTTGGTGGCTGAAAGACAAACATGTTTATCTACTATAGCTCTCTCTTCAGCTAAAGGCTGAAGTTCATAGGCCTTAGTACCACCAAGCTCCTGCTTAAGCGTGTTAACATAGTGGAGCCGTCACACAACGACGACGTTGTTAGCGGCCTTGTCTGCAGGGGCCAAAACAAACTTCTTATGAAATTCTTGAATACCTAGTTTAAGATGACGTAAAGACGTCTTGGGCTTAGGAGGTAATAAGGAGCTGTTTTAGAACAGGAATGGAAGCGAGAACAGTTGTCATGATATTACAGGATCTAGGATAACACAAATCAGAAAACAAACCGATCATTTTTTGTTATAAAAGCACCACTACCTTAAATGCACGAATGTTGTTATCGACAGACAGTTTGCTGTCACCTTGCAATTGGAACCTAGTTGTAATAAATATACTCACGAAATTTGGTTAACAAGTCTGCACGTATCAAATTGAATCGTTACACTCTAACAAAAATGGTTGCTTCTTTCTAATTTACCGCACGGGTACAAGATTGCTTCTGAACAGGTGCTGGTTTAATGCACTGCATTCTGTTCGAAGACGTGTGTGTAGAAGCTGGGATAGTTTGTCGCCGCTGAAAATGTACTCGGGAATTTTTGGCGTATTGCGGTCGTTTGGACGATGCCGGCGAGTCAGCATTATTGGTTGAGCTTGGGAAAGTGTTCAATATCTGGATAGTTGGGGGAATAAACGAGTTAGTATGACCATTGACAGACAGGAAGTGGTCAGCGTTTCGAAGCGTCTCCCACACGAGGATGACTTAACTCGGTGATATACAAAAGGCGATAGATTATTTCCGATCTCGGAAAACAAATATAATTTGTGCAGATTGCTTTGCTCAGAGAGCTTGAGCCAACCAAGTCATGCATACAAGTTGTCAGTCTCTACAAGTTTAGTAGTACCGGAGACAATTCTTCCGGCTTCGAGTTGTATTTTCTCAAGAGTATTGCTTTGTTGTCGGATACAATTGTCCAAAATAACGTCTGAATATTCTAAATGACAGCGGATGGAAGTAGAGTAAATTTTATGAAGAGATTTTCTGTCAATCGTATTCAATGTTTGAGGAGTTTCATTCGAGACCAAGCTTTTCCTTGTACAAAGTAAATATGATTTTATCAGTCACAGCGTTGGGAGAAGATTAGTCCTAGATGCTTGATTTAAACAATATTTTATTTCTTTTAGACAATAATTACAGAAAGCCAATACTGTACACACAAAATAATACAAGATCTGATTGTAAGCTAAACACTTATATGTGTTATCTCCTAGATGCTTGTGTGATGTGACTTCCTTTATTGAGACTCGTTTAAGTGAAGTGTTGGATGATTTATTCTTTTAAACGTACGACTCAGAAGTAAAGTTTCGGTTTTGTCTGGGTTATAATTAACAAGCCATCTATCTGCCCGGTTTCCTATCCTGGGCCGATCGGCATAAATTTAAAATTTGGGCTGCTACGTCAGGAAAGTCGACTGGTATGAAAAGGCTTGCCAAGAATTAGACCCCTGTGGGACTCCCGACTTGCTGTAAATAAAAATAAAAAATGAGTTCCTTTAAGAGCAATGAAAACATTCATAAGAAAGAAGATGGGTCATACTACGTAGTTTCGTCTAATAAAGCCTCATCAGTGACCCTGTAATGATCCGGCAAAGAAAGCCAGAGGAAACATACTGCAATTTTGCGAATTTCGAATAGGCAGTCGATACAACGACTGATATAAATCAAAATTGGGTCCAAATAATTAAAAACCTGTCTAGAATATGAGTCTAAACCAATAATTTATTTCTGATTTCTCAGAATATTCACGCTGATCACAAAGGACCAAAAGTAAAATATAAACTGCACTATGGTTGACAGTCAGACAGTCAGTTTTACCCCCAGATAACACAACGTTTTGATACCTGTTGGATAAATAGCTTTAAAACCAACTCAGCAGGCTACAAAAGATTTCCGCAATGTTTCAACTTTGCTAACAATCCTCAGTGCCATACCCTGTCGAAGGCTTTGCTGGCATCGCAGAATATAACACGAACCTATTAGCCTTCGACCAGGGTCCGTATAGACCCACGAATTGGTTTACATTCAAACCACCCTTTGTGAACCCAGACTGAAATGAAGCGATAGTGTTATTTTTCAGTAGAAAATTATGCAAATGCTAATGTACTCATTTTTCAAGTGATTAGGAGTGAGATCGGCCTATGGTTTTCAACTAGGGTTGTATCGTCTTTTTATGGATGGGAGTTACATGAGTCCTTTTCCATATATCAGACATTGTCGAATTTGCTAAAAAAAGTTGAATATTTGTAACATTTTCAGCATATTACGTACTTAGGTTTCAGAATCTGCTAGTTAAATTCAGAAATGATGCGTCTGAGAAGTTCATAATCACCGTTATCACATGACCAAATGTTTCCTGTGCAACTCAGAGGCTTCTGTTTATCAAATGTGGAAGAAGAAACATATATAGGGCAGTGGTACCGAACGTTGTAGTCTAGGAAGGATTCACCAACCCCACTTATTAAAATGTTAGTTGCATGGTTAGTAAAAAGAAGGTCAATGAGTGAGGAAGAAGTTTCAGTGAAATGTGTCGGCTCATTTATTATTTTATGACGTAAGTAAGGTGGAGGCAATGATCAGGAATTGATACAATAAACCCACAGCTCCCATCAGAGACACCAAAGGGAAAGAAACACAAACGTGAAACAACAGACCCTAATGGAAACATCAATAGTTACTTTCCCACAAAATGGCCAATAGGCTATCCAAAATAAAATAATATAAGCGACACAAACACCCAAAGACAAACCATAACAAAAATAAACCTCGAACGGTCAGCGGGAACGAATTCCACTGGCGGCGGGTGTGTGTGTGTGTGTGTGGGGGGGGGGCTTAAATCGATTTTACGTGGCCACAATCCTCACCCTTACTTCCGTCGCGATTAAGACAAATAATTTTTTCAGTCCGCATGAAAGCCTCCTAACTCATCAGTGCAAAATCTCCGTGAACACATAAAGCAAACAACCACAGAGATCAAAAAGGTGAGAACTCGACAGCAAGAAACCACTGAAATGCTGGAGCGAAAAAAAAGTTAGACTCCGATGGGCCCGACCAGAGACAGAGCATCAGGTACCAACCAACATAAGCCTTTACCCTGGAACTGTCATAGAATCTGAGGCCCCACCCTCCAGCGTGCAATTAAAGAGGGGAGCAAAGTTGTCAACCGGATTGGGGTAACTACCATGCATGCAGTCTGTCGGATAACGTTTATGGTGTACCCAATCTTTTTATATCGAAGAATGATTTTACGAAATTGGATGCTGAAATCATTGCGGTTATATATTTTTCTGAATTTATATACTATATATAAGTAAGTTAAGTAAGTAAGTAAGTAACGACTTTATTTAAAGAGAGTAACCCAATTTGCGAACATTGAAGGGAGTGCTCAGTAAAAATTAGGTTAATTCTATTTAACCTACAGAGTCAGTGTTAGTAAGATTAAAATCGCTCGATACAATGGCGTCAGAGACTGTATAACTGTCAAAGGCCAGATCAATAGACTGTTCTGTTCTGTTTTGCGAACGAGTCTTTAAACCAAGGTCCCGTCACCATATGATGGGATTTAACACACACACACGCACGAACAGAAGCGCGCACTATTAAATGACATTCGATATATCAGTTTCAAAAGAATAATTTCTTCACAAATGTGTGTATTTTCAAAATTATACATTAGTGAAATGGCAATAATTGGAGTCTTCAAAAGAAATATGTAGTGTAAGAACTAGATCAATATGCGTAAATTTTGCATTTAGTAATATGAATGAAAAATGCAACAGACGTTTCCGAACTTTTCATTTCCAACTGTACCTATTGTTTTATAGATTTCGAAATTATGATGTGTCCTGGTACTTTACTGAACCGGCATTTTTAATAGCAAACAAAATTTGTGCAGCTCAATGCAACAGCCTATCTTATCATCGTAGAAAAAGCAGCGTGTACTTAATTTATGATCATAGCTATTTTGCCTCTCCAACTTATAAAAGTTAGTCAGAACCTACATTAAGTTTGGACATTGATAATTGGTTAGACAGTGAAATTGCTTGCTTGTCAGTGTAGGGTGAACTTATTACCATCTAAACCTAAGACGTCTTTACGTCACCTCAAACTAGGTATTCAAGAATTTCATAAACAGTTTGTTTTGGCTCCAGCAGACAGGGCCGCTAACAATGTGGGCGTTGTTTGACGGCTCCACAGTGTGAAAACTTTTCAGCAAGAGCTTGGGGATATTAAGGCCAACGAATTGCAGCCTTTGGCTATAGAGACGGCTGTAGTTGATAATCACATTTGTCATTCAGCCACAAAGTTTTTTTGTATATTGGTTACTTGAACTTCATAAACGCGATGATTTTGATTTTGAGATTGCAAACTTTCCTTTCCTGGATGGTGATGTTCCTCGTGCGGCATCCTTTGGCGTTTATATTTCGCAATTAATTCGATTTGCCAGAGTGTCTGGTCGTGTAACTGACTTCAACAATCGTAATAAATTGTTAACTGCTAAACATCTTAATTACGGCTATCGGTATCATAACCTACGTAAAGCCTTTTCAAAATTGAATAGACGTTATTCCAATTTAATTTAAAAATTCAATGTTAGACATAAATCTCTTCTGCAACAAGGTCTATCGGGGACTTAGTATATAAATTCAGAAAAATATATAAATGCAATTACTTCAGCACCCAATTTCGTAAAATCATTCTTCGATATAAAACGATAGGGTACAACATAATTGTTATACGACAGACTGCATGCATGGAGTTAACCCAATCACGGTTGACAACTTTGCCAGCCTCTTTAATTACACGCCGGTGGGTCAAGCCTCAGATTCTATGACGGTTCCAGCGTAAAGGCTTACGTGGAATTAGTGATTATCTACTTTTATGTAATGTTGGTTGGTGCCTGATTCCGTGATTGGACCCATCGGAGTCAAATTGTTAACTCCAGCATTTCAGTGGTTTCTTGCTGTCGAGACCGTACCGTTGTCGTGGTTGTTTTTTGTGTGTTAACAGAGGTGTTGTACTGATGAGTTAGGAGGCCTTCATACGGACTGAATAAATTATTTGTCTAACTCGCGATGGAAATAAGGGCGAAGATTGTGGCCACGTAAAATCGATTTAAGCCCCCTGGTGGAATTCGTTTCACTGACCGTTCCAGGTCGCGGTTTATTTTTGTTATGGTTTGTCTTTGAGTGTGTGTGTCACTTGTGTTATTTTGTTTTGGATAGCCAATGGGCCATTTTGTGGGAAACTAACTCTCCTTTTGTCTTTCCGCTATTGATATTTCCATTAGTGTCTAGTTGTTTCATGTTTGTGCTTCTTTCCTTGTGGTGTCTCTGATGAGAGCTGTGGGTTTATTGTATCGATTCCTGATCATTGCCTTCACTTCTATTTTTCATAAACGACCATACAAAGCATGGTATATTGCAAATCTGAGCTCTTGTACCACCACTGAACATTACAAATTATCAAACTTCATATTTTGCTGCCAAAGAAAAAAAGCATGTGATTAAATATTGCGACAAAGTCTTTGAAAGATCAGGGAGAAATATGTTTTGGTCTAATGAAGTTTTAAATAAATTGAAATCCACACTTTGTCGTGCTTCAAGTCGGTCTACTTATGATTTTTCTACCCTTAACACTACACTTCCCCATAATCGTATAAATGAAAAAAACTTAATGATTTAATTAGGGCCCCGCACTGAAAGTGTGGGTGCCCTATAGTAATCACTCTGTCCGTCCGTCTGTCTGTCTGTCCGTACACACAAATGGATAGATAGGTGGCTATGAACTTGGACAGAATCAATGTAAGTCAATGAGAGAAAGTGCGATTTATTCCGTTAGACACATAAAAGGTCTGTTATGTGGTTAAAATTAGCCACCTAAGTATCAATCTTGCTCAAAATAGCCACATAAGTATCCATTTGTGAGAACGTCCGTCCGTCTGTCCGTCTGTCCGTCCACAAATTTTTTTATCCTCCATAACTTTTTATTATTCCTGGATGGATTTAAATATTACTTGGCATCATTCTGTCCGTCCGTCTGTCTGTCTGTCTGTCTGTCCGTCTGTCCGTCTACAAATTTTTTTATCCTCCATAACTTTCTTATTCCTGGATGGATTTAAATATTACTTGGCAGAAATGTTAACAATAATGTGATGGAGTGTTGCGCGCAAGACTCAGGTCCCTACCTCAAAGGTCAAGGTCATACTTAGAGGTTAAAGGTCAAAAAAGGGTCTTTCCTGTGTCCAATTAATAACTTTGTTATTATTCCTGGATGGATTTAAATATTACTTGGCAGAAATGTTAACCATAATGTGACGAAGTGTCACACGCAAGACCCACAGCCGTACCTCAAAGGTCAAGGTCATACTTAGAGATAAAAGGTCAAAAAAGCGTCTTTTTTATTGTGTCCAATCTATAACTTTCTTATACCTGGATGGATTTAAATATTACTTAGCAGAAATATTAACCATAATGTGACAGTGTGTCACGCGCAAGACCCAGGTTCGTACCTCAAAGGTCAAGGTCATACTTAGAGGTGAAAGGAAAAAAAAAACGTCTTTTTTTTAACATCAACATTTTCCTACTCCTCTGATAGCGCTGCCGGGGCCCTAGTCAGTTTCACTGACAGCTCTAGTTGAATGGATGTTTCCTGGGGAAGACTCCGTAAGGAATGTTTTTTTTTTTACTTCTGAAAAGCATAAAAATTATACTTTATGGTTATATCAGAATGTGTGTGAAGTTCTCATCTTTCTACTTGACAATATTTACATACGATTTGGTACTAAAATAGAAGTGAAGGCAATGATCATGAATCGATACAATTAACCCACAGCTCCCATCAGAGACACCAAAGGGAAAGAAGCTAAAACATGAAACAAATCGACCCTAATGGAAATATCAATAGCGGAAAGACAAAGTATTTGTCTAAATCGCGACGGAAGTAAGAGCGAGGATTGCGGCCACGTAAAATCGATTTAACCACCCCCTCCCCCCGCACACCCAGTGAAATTCGTATCACTGACCGTTCCAAAGCGGTTCTTCTGTCGTGGTTTATTTGTGCTATTGTTTGTGTTTGTGGTGTGTGTGTCGCTTATATGTTTTTGTCGTTTTGTTTTGTTTTGGATAGCCGATTGGCCAATTTGTAGGAAAGTAACTGTCCTTTTGGCTGTTAATGTTTCCATTGGGGCCTAGTTTAACCATGTCTGTGTTTTTTTTTTCTTTTTGGTGTTTCTGATGGGAGCTGCGGGTTAATTGTATCGATTCCTGATCATTGCCTTCACTTCTATTTTGCATCATGTCTATAGTATTTGATTAGATCGTAGTGTTATGTTAACTATTAAACCTATATGAAATGCTAAGTCTGATTTTCTCGGGAAAATAAGGGTAATATTTAGCTCACCAGAGCCGAAGGCTCCGGTGGAGGTTATAGGATATGGAGTTGTCCGTCGTCGTCTGGCGTCTTGCGTGTGTGTCAACATTTTCAACGGCATCGCCTCTGAAGCCACTGGGTCGATTGAGCCCAAATTTCACCTGTAGTATCCTTTGCTGGGAGATTGACAGTTTATGTTTATTGTTTTTTGACAATCGTTTTTTAGTTTCGTTGCTATGGCAACTTCGAGTTTCCATAGACTTCCATCAGGGTTATCGGTACCATAAACTACGCAAAGCCTTTTCAAAATTTTTAGACGCCATTCTGATTTAATTTCAAAATTCAATATTGGACTTAAATCTCTTCTGCAACAAGGTCTATCGGAACCCGAATTTTATGGTGACTTAGTATATAAATTCAGAAAAAAATATAACCGCAATGACTTCAGCACCCAATTTCGTAAAATCATTCTTCGATATAAAAAGATTGGGTACAACATGGATATTATACGACAGACTGCATGCATGGTAGTGAACCCAATCACGGTTGGCAACTTTGCTTCCCTCTTTAATTGCACGCCGGTGGGTCAGGCCTCAGATTCTATGACGGCTCCAACGTAAAGGCTTATTGAGAATTAGAGAGATAATGCTGGTTGGTGCCTGATGCTCTGTCTCTGGTCGGGCTCATCGGAGTCTAACTGTTGGTTTTCTTTTGCTCCAGCATTTCAGTGGTTTCTTGCTGTCGAGTCCTCACCGTTGTCTCACCTCTGTGGTTCTTTGATTTTTGTGTTCACGGAGATGTTGCAGTGATGAGTTAGGAGGCCTTCAGGCGGACTGGACAAATTATTTGTCTAAATCGCGACGGAAGTTAGGGCGAGGATTGTGGCCACGTAAAATCGATTTAAGCCCCCCCCCCCCCCCCCCAGTGGAAATCTTCCACTGACCGCTCCAAGGCGGCTCTTCTGTGGCGATTTATTTATGTTGTTGTTCGTTACTTCTGTGTGTATCACTTGTGTCTTTTAATTTTGGATGACCATATGGCCATTTTGTGGGAAAGTAACTGTCCTTATGGCCTTCCTTTGTTTAGGTTTCCATTATGGTCTGGTCGCTTAATGTTTGTATTTCTTTCCCTTTGGTGTCTTTTATGGGTGGAGGAAGTTAATTGTATCAATTCCTGATCTTTGTTTTACTTCTACTTTACAATGTGGAAACTTGATAAATGTCATTTACAGCCAAGTCATTGCAGATATTTTGACAAAACTTTTATGGAAACATTTCTTGAGTAAACTTCTCGCAGCCATATGCTTTTATGCCAGCCTGAGGGTCCCCGAGGTTGTTCCGGGGCCATGCCCCACCCATCTACCTCATAGAGAGCCATATATCTCATAAACCATTCAGATCCCCAGCCCTAAACTATATATATTCTTATTCCTTATGATAAGACGCATTCGGTGACACAGGTCTTGGGGTCCCCCGGGATGCGGGGACTGCCTCATCCTCTCCACTTCACGAAAGCCCCAATATCTCGGAAACCTTACAGATCTCCACCCTAAACCATATATATTCTTGTTCCGTATGACAAGACACACTTAGTGGCACCAACCTGGGGGTTTGCCCGGGTGCGCCGTGTCCATGCCCCACCCCTCCAAGTCACAAAAGGCCATATATCTGAGGAACTGTTCAGAGCCCAACCCCTAAACAATACATATTCTTGTTACTTATGATGAGACACATTCAGTGATACCAACCTAGGGGTTTGCCAGTGTGTGCCGGGCCATGTCCCACCCCTCCACTTTACAACAAAGGCCATATATCTGAGAAACTGTTCAAAGCCCACCCCTAAACCATATATATTCATGTTCCTTATGATAAGACACATTTAGTGACACCAACAAGGGGTTTCCCTGGGGTGCCCTGGGTCATGCCCCATCCATCTACTTCATAAAAAGCCTTTACATGTACACCCCATATTTTTCAGTTCTGTGGTGTATTCCTTGCTTCCAAAGGATAACCTTTTCATAGAACATATTTAACTTCACTACAACTGGTGTGTGGGAATGTGTGGCGGCGGTAAAACGTCTCCCTGCCCTACATCATAGTGTAGATTATTCTTTCTTTTCCTTTGGGATCATTGATTCCATCGTAGAATTTTGATTGGCCGAAACTAGCTAGTCTGGCCCAGAAAACATGTACACTCCATATTTTTCAGTTCTGTGGTGTATTCCTTGCTTCCAAAGGATAACCCTTTTATAGAACATATTATATCTCATAAACCGTTCAGATCCCTACCCTTAAACCATATATTTTCTTGTTCCTTATGGTATGACGCATGTAGTGATAGCAACCAGAGCTTCTTTGGGTCCATGATCCACATCCTCCACTTCAAAAAAACGTCAAATATTTCAGATACACATTGGTTCTCATTTCGAAATGGGAGCTTGTTGGGGAGACTTTATTATCGGTGGATTAAAACCATGTCATGTTAAAATACATGGCTGCCAGTGGGCAGTGCCCACTTGAGCTCTGGTAAGCATAATGGCCCATGAGCCTCTTGTTTAATGTTGTCATTTTTTATTTTAAAAGGTATATGCTATTTGGTTATTGGCTTTTAACCTTAAAATGATAATGTTTACAAACATGCACGGGAAAACTTTCAAAAATATCAAATATGATTTGATAAAACTGCGCTAAAAGCTGAAAATATGTCGCACTAAATTTTCTTCGGACACATATTTTAGCGGTAGTGTAAGAAGTGGCTTGCAAACACCTATGACAACTAAAAAGACAAATAGAATCTGTCAGTAAACATAGCAAAAGTATCTTTTAACGGTCATTTTGAAGAAAATAAGACAATAAAGCCCCTGTTTATTAGGTTACATGTATCACAGAAAATATCTTTAAAGATAACCTACTTATCGCAAGACAACGTTATTATGATAAATGTGTCTCGTATGATCATTAGTTGGAAGTAGCATATGTTATGTGTACTTATAGCAAACAAGTGACTATAATCAATGCACAAATTTTCTAAGATATATATAGGAATTATCGATATATATAGGAATTCTACGCCAACTGATGTGTTTCTATTTGACGTCGTCACCATTGACGTCGTGTGACGTCGACGTCATTTCCTGTCTACTTGTTTATTACACTTGATAAAGGCCAATAATGGCCGAAACGTTGTGTTATTAAATAAATAAAACCAATTTGAAGTTGTTCTCTGAAAGAATTTCACGAATATTTTACAGAAAGTTTAAAGGGGCATATCTCTGTATATATTTGGTAGATCAGTTGATCATCTTGACGCTCAACGAAATAGAAGCCAGGAACCACATTCATTCAACGACATGTGTCCGCTCAAGCATAAATTTTAACAACACCGTCTAAAGTGGTTCAAATCTTACACGAAGCGTCCATAAAAATGACCAAAGCGGAAACAACTGCCAGATTCTAGGACAGTTGACCGGTATTGTGGACGAGCTGATGCTCCACTGCTTCGGCACCAGACTTCGTCAACAACACGCGGGTGGGGGTGCAATAGTTTTGACTCTTGTTGAATCTACCATCAAACAAATGTATAATGACAACAGAGAACCGTCTCGTTTTGTTCCGATTCATTTTGAAGGCAATTGAATTCACTAGACAACATGGTTACGCAAGTTACTAGGTCAATCGTGATATTGGTCATAACAAAGTATTTAAAGTTATAATTCCTTTTAGATGCCCATTTACACTGTTAATCGATCAAGTATACAACTCTAATAATGGCCGAATGATGTTCAGAAATGTTATTACAAAGCAATTCATTTTCTGATTGTATTCATAATTTTGTTGTCGCAACAGCCAGAAGAAACACGTTGCCCTTATTCCACGCAAATACATTCACACAAGACGACAAACATTGCGTGGGTTTCTTGTGGGATTGGTACATGTAGTGAGTCCTGATGGAGCGATTGTTTGTGAGCTTGGGATAGTGTTAGGCAAATTTTGCGTCTGTTTGGTAGTTTAAATTAAACTTTAAAAGAATATATTCTTGCATAAAATCCTATGAAAATAGCTGTTTGAAGCTATTCTGGGCCAGACTTCGTGTTCAAGCAACGAAACCCATGTTTAAGTAATATAAATCACGTGCAGTTTGAACATGAGTTTGAACTTTGGATATCACAAAATGGACTTTGCTTCGTTTACGTTACGTTAGAGCGACGTAACGTTGCCAATGCGCGTATCATTTATACGTGCAAAAGCATCGCGAGCGAGCAAAGCTCGCGAGCGCGCACGTAAGTGCGTGCGTGCTTATGCACACCTATAGATAACATGCAACATTAAACAGAACATGCATCGGCAATAGAAAAAAAATCATTACCTTCAATGTGATCTTTTTTGGTCAAGACTTTCAAACATGGCGGCGCCATACACCGGATGTTTTCCGGATTTCAGTTAATTTCAAATGAGATTGTATCATTGAGCCGAGGTCAAAATTTGTCACCTGACCCTCCGTTCCCGTGAGATTTTGTTTACATTGTCTTTCTTCAAAATTTAGTTCTTGTTGTAATTTTTAGGTCATATTTTTACAAAAGTTTCTTCAATCTATATATGGTAACTTTATTAGGTGCGTAAATGCTCAAGTTTTAAAAATAATTTCGTATTTATCACGTGGTATTCTCTAGCGTCTCTATGACACCAGACTGCGTCAACAACAACAATACGTCTATCAAGGCCATCATCCTATATTTAAACCTGTAGGCGGTACTTTTATGCACAGTTCACAGCGAATGCGTCTTCGGTATCTTTGCAAACCAAAATAGTTTTTTTCATCACATTTACATGTCATTTTCGGCACATTTTTCTGAACGCTTTCTTTCTTTTTTTTCTCCTTTCTTGTTCCCACAATGTCATGTACACCTCGGGATTTTTCCCGGCGGTAACGTTTCCACAATTAGTAGTCATGTCTTCAATGAGGTCAAAAGGCTACAATTTAACAATGACAAGCCAGCAATACATGCATATAAAGCTGCAGGAATTTGCAGCCTGACTACAACAATAAAACACCCCAGCAAATCATATGAACTTGTTTACCATCACAGCACTGCTATAACAAGACATCACTCATTTTTATACATATTCTCTTTCTCAGTATGTTTATGGAAAAATTGTTCACATTCCTCCAGTATCATTAGCAATATGTAACACCAACTATAAAGGTCCCCGCTCTATTTCCTCATCTGCAATTTCGATTCAACAGCTTCACCTGGAGGAAGATATTAAAAATCTGAACAATGAAATTTCGACAATAAATAAACAATTTCACAAAACTTCTACCAGGTGGGACAAAAACCTTCACTCAACAAAGCAAATACTAAAGGGCAGAAATAAAATTAAAGTATCAAAATTAACTCATTGTTACAATGATCTTTATAACGGTGTACATTCCAATATCAAGCTGTCAGAAAAGTGCTTCCGATTTCTATGTAACTCTATTGAGTCATACCTAAAAGATTTTACCCAGGAACCACTTGCCTCATCATATGAGTCTCACAGCAGTGACGAGGACAGTGACTATGAGACTCCAGACACTTGGGATTACAAAATATTGGGACATAAAGGTTTAATTCATTCAGAGAAGTCATAACAAGCCACAGAAGTTTCAGAAATCAATAAATCATCAGTAAACAATACAATTACCCCAAGCATCACATCAGACAAACCAAATGGAAATAATTGATTTTTTTATTTTTGGTTTGTTTGATTTAAGGTTTAATGTCCCCATCAACGATGTAAAGGTAATTTTGGAGATGTTAATCACTTCCAATTTTGTCTTAGTTTTACCCGACACTGAGAAGAAATCCCATCTTAAGCCATACCTCCAAATTAAACCAATTGGGTTCACCTGCATCGATTGTCCAACTCGCACCACTTTGCCTGGGCTGGCTTAGTTTCGTCCTAAATTTATGATAAACGCGAAGACTTCGATTTTGAGATTGTAAATTTTCCTTTTTTGGATGGCGATGTTCCTCGTGCGCCATCCTATGGCGTTTATATTTCGCAATTAATTCGATTTGCTAGAGTGTGTAGTAATGTTACTGACTTCAACACTCGTAATAAATTATTAACGGCTAAACTCCTTAACCAGGGTTATCGGTACCATAAACTACGCAAAGCCTTTTCAAAATTTTATAGACGCCATTCTGATTTAATTTCAAAATTCAATATTGGACTTAAATCTCTTCTGCAACAAGGTCTATCGGAACCCGAATTTTATGGTGACTTAGTATATAAATTCAGAAAAATATATAACCGCAATGACTTCAGCACCCAATTTCGTAACATCATTCATCGTTATAAAAAGATTGGGTACAACATGGATATTATACGACAGACTGCATGCATGGTAGTTAACCCAATCACGGTTAGCAACTTTGCTTCCCTCTTTAATTGCACGCCGGTGGGTCAGGCCTCAGATTCTATGACGGCTCCAACGTAAAGGCTTATTGAGAATTAGAGAGATCTAATTCAAGGTAATGTTGGTTGGTGCCTGATGCTCTGTCTCTGGTCGGGCCCATGGGAGTCTAACTGTTGGTTTTCTTTTGCTCCAGCATTTCAGTGGTTTCTTGCTGTCGAGTCCTCACCGTTGTCTCACCTCTGTGGTTCTTTGATTTTTGTGTTCACGGAGATGTTGCACTGATGAGTTAGGTGGCCTTCATGCGGACTGAACAAATTATTTGTCTAAATCGCGACGGACGTAAGGGCGAGGATTGTGGCCACGTAAAATCGATTTAAGCCCCCCAGTGGAAATCTTCCACTGACCGTTCCAAGGCGACTCTTCTGTGGCGATTTATTTATGTTGTTGTTTGTTACTTACTGTGTGTATCACTTGTGTCTTTTAATTTTGGATGGCCATATGGCCATTTTGTGGGAAAGTAACTGTCCTTATGGCCTTCCTTTGTTTAGGTTTCCATTATGGTCTGGTCGCTTAATGTTTGTATTTCTTTCCCTTTGGTGTCTTTTATGGGTGGAGTAAGTAAATTGTATCAATTCCTGATCTTTGTTTTACTTCTACTTAGATCCTCTAAGCGTTTTACCAGTACTCACGTATGGTCGGTTTCAGCTCAGTGTGGAAGCACCATGCATCCCGTCTATTTCTTTTACCCCGAGGGGCAGGCGCGGCCAAAGGGACAGACAAAAATGTAGTAACTGAACCATAATGGAAACATCACAAGCGGATACTCAGAGAGGCATTATACTTTCTCACATAATGGTCAAATAGCTATCGGAAATACCAAAAAATTACAATACATATGTTTAGAGACAAACTTTTACAAGAAAAAAGAAGAAACAGAAGATCGGCCTTGGAAATGTCAACAAAAATGTTTTGGCAAATAATCTTCAAAATACTCCATCCATTACAGCTTCAGAATAACAGTTTCGTGTTTTGATAAAATGACTATAAAAGCAATATAACAATTAAATAATATAGAGGTGTGTGGCGTGTCAGCTACAACTCTTCAAATTAAGCAACTTACTTCGGTTATGAGCATAACACTAATTGCGAAAAGTAAAAATAAGCACTTATGCTATTACAGAGTTGAAAGTTTCAATGGTCGATTTTATTTTTTAAAAATTAAGAATGTCCCACTTGTCATTTTTGACAATGTGTAAAAACACAAATTCTCAAAATAAATATGTACGGTGTGGAACATATCTGTTATTACTGTCATTAACAAATTACTTGGTCGCAAAGATACCAGTTCCTTAGCTTCATCGATTAAACTGTGCATGTATTCTGAGCCTTCGCCATTGAAATATTCTCTGGAGGGAGCAAGCCTGCTATCTGGAGCTAGTTTTTTATGTGAGAAGACAACCATCTATAACAAGTCACACATACAGAGGGGACTCTGCATGTACATCAATTCCCCTAATCTTATTCGTTTATATGACCATCGGTCCTCCATACCCCCTCCCCGAGCATCAATACCCCCGTGCCTCGATACTAGTTTGTTTGTCAAAACAAGTTATATTAGTGATTACAATCCCAATAAACCTGCCCCATTAGTCTGCAGCTTCTGCAAGTCGATCCCTAGCTCAGGTTCTTGTTTCAAATTCTGATATTACCTTCACTACTCATAACTGCCAAGACGTAAACTGTTTCCAACATATGTTGACATTAATTTTACATTTCAGTTACAATTACAACTGTCTAGAATAACTGATGAGACAAAATACGAAAAAACGCGCAGAAGACTATAGAAGTCAGCATTCTGATTCTGTGAGTTGATTCTAATTGTTCTGTTCTGTTCTTCCGATTTCGACTTAACCCCAGTAGGGGACATAGACGGTGTATATTACATACACTCCAGTTTTGATTGATTTCTTTTTTAAAGTAGTATTCTGAGTCTGGAATGTTACTGGTGACACGTTTACCAGGACAACCCCATTTGTTTTCATCTGTCTCTTTCATTACGTCTAAACCCCACGATAGAAAAGATTCTCAGATTTGTTTCCCTATCAATCAACCAATCTGAAAGCATCTAGATAGCACCTATTTCATATAAAGTTTTATGATGACGTCATTGCAGAATATACGTTATCGTTTAACAACGTTTTGGACAAGTCGCCATGCCATGTTAGTTTTACGGTCGCACCTGGAGAGATGATACAGAATTGTGGGGGCATTTACGTCACAATTTGTTGTAGGAAATGCAAGAATGACAATCATGTATGGCAATTTCATTGCAATAACATTTGCCCGGTCCTCGGAAGAAATTCAGACGGCTTCCTCGGGATCCTGTTAATTTAATGTTATGTATGAAAAAGCATGGATGGTCTCTTTACTTGTTCAAATGGAGATTTAGTATATTGTAAGGTCACTAATGAGGCCTAATTTGTCGAACCTAGCGAATCTTGCCTAGAAAATATGTACACTTGATAATTTTCATTACTCTGGTGAAATTCTTTTTTTTTCCAGAGCATAAGCCTTAACAGAAGGCCTAACATACCTGGTATAAAATGACTGTTTGGTCACCGAAATTGTTTTAAATGTTGTGCTTGTTTCTTTTTATTACTTTCAATTTTCGAAAAATAAAAAATAAAATTTATGTTTGCTTGCAAGTATTTGAGCTGAATAAATTTGTATTGGAGTTAAACAGCCCAGTCCACACTATTTAGGTCATTTTAGAGCTGGTCAAATTACCTATCATCAATTTTTAGTAGGCGGTTAGCCAGTACAGCGCACAAATCTTTCGTCAGAAACTGACAACTATCCTTCTTAAAGCAGCGGAATGGAGAGAATTACCGTTGAAAAGATTTCATGATCAATCTCCATGATCAATCTCCAAGAAAGAAAGTTGCCGACCCCGGCAGGTATCGAACTCGCGACCTCCTGATAATTAGTCAGACGCGAATCCGACTGAGCTACCGAGGAAAGTAAGGTAAATGATACTAAATTTACAGCCTCTGACTATCTTTACATTGGATGTCGAGATACTGCAATGAGATACAATAGCGTAAAAGACTCAAAACTAACCTTTCAATGGAATCTACCAATAGCTGCCAATAATGTTTACGAGAATTAAGGTGCTGCTGTGAAGACCTATTTGCTGCGGAGAATATAAAATTCTTTTTCAAAATTGAAATAAAAAAAAAAACATGATCCACGGATGTCTGAATTATTTTGCAAATTCCCCTGTCCCGGTGAAACATGAACACTACTGTTAATTAAATTAGTAAAGACACACCAGGAACTGATCGAATCAGAACACAAAGCCGATTTCAACCACCGTAGGGAAAGATATTACGATAAGACACGCGACAAAGTGCATTTTTTTCACATATCCAAATAGCTACCTTTCTGATGAAAATCCGTGATATTTTTCTTATTTCTACTGCAAACATAGCTTGTAGGGGCTCGTTAGAACCGCCTCATTGAGGCGGTTCTAACGAGTACCCACAACCTATGTCTTGCAGCAGATTAAGAAAAATATTGTATACCCCCGTAAACCCCAGTTTTCTCTATATAAGGTGGGTTAAGGGGGTGTTTATTTCACGGACTTGTTCCCGTGATGCAAACAAACACATCTAAACAAATAATGAAATCTCATCGGCGACAGCTCTTTATTTCCCAAACAGGTGGTCACTTAACTTTACCTTTACTTAACTAAATAATTTGGGCACAAGTAAGTGTTATATTGAAAACTTGAGCAGCCCCGAACACAGAACCAATGAAACCGCAACGGAAGTACAGCTTTGGGACGAGAGTGGTGTTAAATAGGTTTTACGGGGTCTCAACCTTCACCATCATCTTTTGTCGCGGTTCACACGATTTGGTTGGCTGTTTGGCTAACATGCAGGTTTCCTAGTTCTCTGATGTGACATTTCGGGCACCAATTAATATGATACCGTCATGATTTGGACTGAACAATTACAACGCGCTGAGACACCAGAAAATCTCTGAGGCGTCAGCAGCACCACTAGACACTGGGGCAAAAGAAGACCACCAGTTGAACCTGTTCTGAAAACCTTAATTAGTAGTTTTTATGTATTCTTTCTTTGTATTTTCGGCATACAATGCCCTCTGGCCAGAAACCATATTTGGGACTGTTCAAAAGTGGTCTTTAAGACCATTTTTGAACTGTCCCAAAGGTGGTATTAATATAGGAATTTTACTATATTAAGCTTATTGTAGGGCTATTTTAGAGTCTGAACCCCGTATCACCGGTGTGGAATTAAAGAGGATAACGAAATTATTGACTGTGATTGGAGCTACCACCAAGCATGCAGACTATCGCATCAAACCTCCATTAAAGCCTATGCGTTTGCGCACGATACTTGTCTTAAATTGGTCAGTTTTACGAATTAAATATTGTAAATCACCATATCTTTCAGGCTGCGACAAGCTTTGTTGCACAAGTGACATTAATCCGGTATTATATTTAGAAATCAATTAAAAGTGTCCACAATAAAATTTAGAATACAAAACAAACAGCTTTCCGCCCTCTTTGGCAAAGGCGCATTCATTTATTCATGATACAGTGATTCACACAAGCAACGGGGAAGCTAACGATGACCAAGATGCTTTAAGGGTGCCTAGCTCTTTGCATGATCGGTCCAGCCAGACTTGCAATATATGTCAATCGGATTGAGATAGATATATCTAGCAGGACAATTCATCGATACGAGGTTAGTCATGTAATATAACTGTATACAGGTAACGGAAGCGATGAACTCCGCACTACAAGATTTATTGTAAAGTAAGGGTATGTAATGACCTGTATTTTTGTTTATCTATGAGGATATCAAACACTCTGTATATGCTTGATGACTTTATAGTTTCGTCCTATTAAGCACTTGAAAAGACGTTATGCCAACGCAAAATGTTGACATAACCTGAAATACTGTATGGGTTTTATGTCTACCCATGCAATCATTTTGAGTACATTTATAATTTAAAATACCAAGGCCTAGGCTCATATTCGTCCGTGTACTGAAGACTTCTTTTAATGTTTAGGTTCGTCACTTTATAGAATTATAGTGTATGTTTTTTTTTTTTTTTTTTTTTTCGCACGATTCACCCCCATTTCATTAAAAAACTGTTTTTGTCCAACCAAAGTTAAAAGCTAGAAAAGAGGTCGAAGACCTTGCATTTTTGATGATCACTGCTGGTGAACCTAAAAATATAGAACCAGATGTCCAGGAAAAGCCTACCAATGGCACCAAGATAAAGAGTAACTAACAATGAGGGAAAAAAAAAAGAAAAAAAAGGGAAACCACAAACAGCACAGTTACCAGCTGCCTTTTCCCCACCATCACGAATACACTCCTATATAATTTTGACCCCCTGGAACCACACTGTTATATAGTAAAACTGTGGTTTCCGGGGGTATACCTTATTTTTCTTATTACTGCTCTAAAAGATAGATTGTGGGTACTCGTTAGAACCGCCTCGACGAGGCGGTTCTAACGAGTGCCCACAATCTATATTTTGAGCAGAAATAAGAAAAATATCACAATTTTTCATCATAAAATTTTCATTTTTTTCGGCGATAAAGGTGGCAATGTATTTGTATTGGCGTGTTTGCGTAATGTAAAATCAAACGAATACAGATACGAAACATCGATATGGACTCGTTAGCATGAAATAACTAAAATGCTGGTGCATGATACTCTCTCTCTATGGACGGGCCCACCGGAGTCCAACCGTTGGTTTTCTTTTGCGCCAGCATTTCAGTTATTTCATGCTGTCAAGTCCTTATCATTGTTTCATCTCTGTATTCGTTTGAGTTTTAATGTTCTCGGAGATGTTGCACTGATGAGTTTGTAAGCTTTCATGCGTACTGAACAAATTATTTGTCTAAACCATGACAGAACCAAGGACAATGATTGTATTCACGTTAGCCCCCCAGCCAGAAAAAAAAAAATGTTTAGTGACCGTTCCAAGGCGGGTCCTCTCTTGTGCCATATTATTGTTTTAGTTCGTCAGTTCGTCGTTGCGTGTTTGTATTGCTAATATCTTTTGTATGCCCCCCCCCCCCGAGTATATTTGATTCGGTGGGGGGGGGAGGGGGGGCATATAGTATTTGCCCTGTCTGTCTGTTTGTCTGTCAGTCCGTTACAAAAACTTTAACCTTGTTTGTCTGTCTGTCCGTCACAAAAACTTTAACCTTGATCATAGCTTCAAAAGTATTTGACCTAGCCCCATGAAACTTCACACACTTATTCACCATCACAGGGACTACATTCTGGCCAAGGGCCACAACGCTGTTGTCATTTTTGGTGAATTATCTCCCCTTGAAATTTTGCAAAAACTCAGAAATTGGTTCCCAAGGGGTGGGGGGGGGGGGGGCATTGGTCACCTATAGTGACAGCTTTTGTTTATTTTGGATAGCCGTTTGGTCATTTTGTGGGAAAGTGTCCTTTTGGCTTTCCGCTTGTGACGTTTTCATTATTTGAAGTTGTTGTTTGTTTATATTTCTTTCCCTTTGGCATGATCTTCACTCGTCCCCATTGCTCCTTCAGTTTTGATCGGATCATTGAAGGCTTCCTAAAACTATACCTTGGCTGGGAATAAAAGCTCGGAGTTTACAAACTGATTAGATCGGCCTATCTATTATACAGCTATGGCCCTTTGATAACTGACAATGTCTAGGTTTGACCTTGTCATCATCATACATGTACGTCCTTGAAATTTGAATCGATCTTCCTGAAACTTACATACATGTAGACAAGGGATAAAATCTGGGAGCGATGTGGGGCTGCTTTTTTCCCTTGTGTGCTGAAAATGCTCTCATCAGCGTAAGTCCTATAGCATTAACGGATGCATCTAAAACATGTAAGTGATTTGAGAAAAAATCTCGGATTAGTTAAAATGGCAAGGGCACCCTATATATCACAGAGTTATAACTCTTCGATTGATGAACGTGCCTAAGTTTGATATTTTTATCATCACAATATGCCATTAACACATATAATTACAAATAAGTAGATCGGTGATATTAAAAAGCTGGGGTGCTTTCCCAGCGGTCTTATTTCTTAGATAGTTATGTACTCTTGGTCGCAAAAAAGTGCCTGTTTTCATCTTGTTAACAATCTGGGGCCAGTTATTCAAAACTTACGACGCCGTTAGTTAACATATCGTTAAAACTTTGATCGTTTATTATGGCAAATATGCTAATATGTTTGCTGAAAAAAAATGTGAGCAGCTTTTGCATTCGCAAAAGCTGCTCACATTTTCTCAGCAAAAATATCAAAATTTTAAATATTAAACTTGCTAGAACAGTTAACAATATTGAGCTAACGATACTTTGAACAACTGGCCCCTGTTCTTTAGCTATGATCGGAACTTCCTGAAACATACAAACATGTAACCTGGGCAGAAAAGTATTGAAGTTATGCCACCTTTGTTTGCTAATAATGTCTACCATTGACTTTGTAAAGTAAAGGTAATGATCAGAAACCGATACAATTGCTCCATACACGCCTACGGAACGATAGAATGCGTAACCATTGGTTAAGAACGTGAAGCAATTAGAGCGACATCCGGTTAGGAATTAGATCGCTAAAAAAGGTAAAGAAACTGTGCAGTTTCTGTGTTTCATAAGTTATATAATTTTTACGAGGAAGTTATTTAAAAAACGGGGAATTACATTCAGGAGCTCATTGATATCGGCATCTTTGGAGTAAATACCAAATCCCGTACTTCACACATTTTGGCTAAATTTAGTTTCTCCTGCTGAAGGTGCACTCAAGCCTTAGAAAACGAGTGGTTTTTCGAGGTGTTTGTTGCCTTTTATTTATTACTGCGCTTTGCTACAAGTTCAGCGTATTAACATGCACACACAATAAACATATATGGTTATATGTGTTGTGGATATTTTGCTTGTCAATGCAGCACTAGCGAGAAATCACCACGGAAAAGGTCGAAAATGGTTGGTTACGCATTAGATCTATAGAAATGATAACAAAACTTGCATCTATAAAGCGGATCTGTTTTCATCTCCACGGCCCCAGAATCATCCGCACCTTGTTCTACGGAACCATTTTTAGCCAACCTGATAAGCAGTGCGCTATTGATTCGATAATGACATAGTATTTTATGGAAACATTTTCAGTCTCCAGAATCATAGTACCGAATGATTTTCACTGACCTTTTACGCTGTGTTTGTTTTATCAATGGTCCGGTAATTGCCTGAAATGAAATTAAACAGGTTTTGAAGTTTTAATTTCTGCGAAGAACTTCTCATCTGCCAAAATTTGCTGCTAAGCATTAGATCGTCTGGTTAAGCATTCGATAGCCAGAGAGGAGAAAATCTCACCAGTTGCTGCCTAAGTAAATGCCAGCAGCTTACTACAATAAAAGGTGGTCTACATATGATTTCTAAATTATGTTAAAATCACCAGAGAAAGAAAGCCGTGATGAAAAATACTTTTCTGGACAAGACCATTAAATGTCTGGGTATCATGCTTATCTGACCGAATGACGCACAGATTCATAAATAAGAGGTCATTACTTGCTTTTGTAGAAAACAAAATGGCCAGCTTACGCTTTTTAATGGCGATTAAATCTATATCGTGTTTCTATGGTCAAGCATTAGAGAGCCAGGTTGAGCATAAGACACCCATGATTATAAACTTGGTGCTTATAAAAAATAGAAGTAAAGCAATGATCAGGAATCAATACCAGCTGGCTATCCAAAATGCGATACATACAATCAGTGACAAACAATAACATAAATAAACCGCCAAAGAAGAACCGCCTTGTAACAGTCAGTGAAAAGAATTCCACTGGGAATTGTTTGTCAATCGACCCAAAGGTGCTCAGAAGAAAAGCTGCTCTATGCTTAAGTGCATGTGAATATCACTGACTTGTCGGGAAAACTATTAGAATGAAAATAGTCGCAGTGAGGTCAGACTGTTGTGAAAAACTAAAGATGGTTATCTTGGAAACATAGGATGGGCTTGGCAAAGAGTGTAGACCCTGATCAGACGCTGCAGAATCCGGCGTCTGGTGAAGATGTACACTATTTGATTGGACACTGGAATTTAAGAGATTATTGAAACAGTTTAAGACTATTTCTCCTACCTACACTCGGAGGCAATAGACCCACCAGTCCTTTGTTGTTGTTTTTTTAAATCACATTATATTTTGTGCAGAAATGAGAAAAATATCACAATTTTTCATCTTAAAATTTTCGTTTTTTTAAAGATAAAGGTTACATTGTATTTGTATAGGCGTGTTTTCGTAATGATTATTCAAAGAAACAAAATGATGTGGAGAAAACAAATGTCTACAACCTTTTTAGTACTAAATACAATATTATCAATAGTCGGTCGATAGTGAACAAAAAACTGGACTTTTGGCTTAATGTAAACTGCCTAATCACTGCCTAGATACATCCGTGAGAAAATATTGCTCCATATTCAAAACGGTTTCAAAAGTTCCTCATATCTAAACATGATACTGCAGATGGAAGAAATTATTATAACTTGTATGTTCAATCAATTTATTATATCTATATTTTTTCCTCATATCTAAAAATGACACTGCCGATGAAACAAAATGTTATAGCGTGTATGTTTTATTAAGAAGGAAGATTAGATCATGGAAGATTAGCTGAGGGCCTCGTGGAAGATTAGCTATTACATGTATTTTTGTATGTGCTAAATGTTGCTACCCTCACTAAATAAAGTCCTTACTTACTTACTGACTGACTGACTTACTTACTTACTTCTCTCAATTTATTTAATGAACGCACATGTCCTCCTGTTTACTCAAAATTTATAAATTTTACAAATGGATTCTAGTTCGTCTTGATTAACATGATTAAGAATACATGGTGTGTCATTCTTGCGCTGTTTGTATTAATAAGAAGTTGGTTTTAGACAATATCTTTATCTTATCATTTTTAACAGTTAGCATAGAACTCACGGGATCTCCGATCTGGGTTATCGATCATGATACAGACATATATTTTGGGGGCATGCGCAGTCCCAGGAGTAGGATAATCCGGCTACCTATTTGCTTTGCAGAGGCGAGCTAAAACAAATACGCCTTTCTTTTGCGTTACTATGCCTTTTTTCGCATTACTACGCCTTTTGATTCGCGTAAAAACGCCTTTGATTCGCATCACTGCGCCTTTCTTTTGCGTTACTACGTCTTTCTTTTGCATTAGTATGCACTTTTTCGCGTTACTACGCCTTGTTTTTGCGTTACTACGCCTTTTTTGCGTAGCTTCGCCTTCTGATTGGCGTTACTGCGTCTTTTGTTTTGCGTTTCTACGCCTTTGTTGCGTTATTACGTCTTTTGTGTCGCGTTACTACGCCTTTACGGTATTTTATTTTCTCCTACATAAGCCAAATAGGCTTTCGTATCTGCAGTGTTAACGATCTTACCCTTAGCCTTTCACGCCTGAGTTTCTTAAACGGGTTCTCTCCATTTTTTATTTTGGGCAATTCTTGTTAATAGGGGATTTAGTCAAATTCATTTACAGGATGGCGAACAGCTTTGATTCTCGGATGAGACGGTTCATTAATGGCCGTCCCATCCGGAAATAGATTTAATCGCCATTACAAAGCGTAAGCTGGCCATTTTGTTTTCTACAAAAGCAAGTAATGACCTCTTATTTATGAATCGGCGCGTCATTCGGTCAGATAAGCATGATACCCAGACATTTAATGGTCTTGTCCAGAAAAGTATTTTTCATCACAGCTTTCTTTCTCTGGTGATTTTAACACAATTCAGAAATCATATGTAGACCACCTTTTATTGTAGAAAGCTGCTGGCATTTACTTAGGCAGCAACTGGTTTGATTTTCTCCTCTGGTTATCGAATGCTCAACCAGACGATCTAATGCTTAACCAGCAAATTTTGGGCAGATGAGGAGTTCTTCGCAGAAATTAAAACTCCAAAACCTGTTTTATTTCATTTCAGTCAATTACCGGACCATTGATAAAACAAACACAGCGTAAAAGTCCGTGAAAATCATTCGGTACTATGATTCTGGAGACTGAAAATGTTTCCATAAAATACTATGTCATTATCGAATCAATAGCGCACTGCTTATCAGGTTGGCTAAAATTGGTTCCGTAGAACAAGGTGCGGGTGATTCTGGGGCCGTGGAGATGAAAACAGATCCGCTTTATAGTTGCAAGTTCTGTTATCATTTCTATAGATCTAATGCGTAACCAACCATTTTCGACCTTTTCCGTGGTGATTTCTCGCTAGTGCTGCATTGACAAGCAAAATATCCACAACACATTTAACCATATATGTTTATTGTGTGTGCATGTTAATACGCTGAACTTGTAGCAAAGCGCAGTAATAAATAAAAGGCAACAAACACCTCGAAAAACCACTCGTTTTCTAAGGCTTGAGTTCACCTTCAGCAGGAGAAATAAAATTTAGCCAAAATGTGTGAAGTACGGGATTTGGTATTTAATCCAAAGATGCCGACATCAATGGGCTCCTGAATGTAATTCCCGGTTTTTTAAATAACTTCCTCGTAAAAATTATATAACTTATGAAACACAGAAACTGCACAGTTTCTTTACCTTTTTTAGCGATCTAATTCCTAACCGGATGTCGCTCTAATTGCTTCACGTTCTTAACCAATGGTTACGCATTCTATCGTTCCGTAGGCGTGTCCATACCTCCCATTCAATACACCGAGGAAAAGAAACACCAACATAAAACAACTTCGCCATAATGAAAACCTCACAAGCGGAAAATCAATGGCCAGTTGTTCAAGCATTGTTAGCTTAACGAGCTCGTTAGTGGTCAAATTGTTAACTGTTCTAGCAAGAACCAAAAATCGAAAATTTTGGTATTTTTGCTGAAGAAATGTGAGCAGCTTTTGCATCTGCAAGCGCTGCTCACATTTTTTCACCAAAAATTTTAGCATATTTGCCATATTTAATGATCAAAGTTTTAACAGTACGTTAACTAACGACGTCGTTAGTTTTGAACAACTGGCCCCTTATCCATAAAATGACCAAACGGCTATCCAAAATAATTTTTTTTTAGCAATACATACATGCAGAGACGAACTATAACAAAAATAAACAATAACAGAAGTACCTCCTTGGAACGGTCGGACTTATTACGAAAACACGCCTATTCAAATACTTGGTAAATTTTATCGCCTAAAAACAACAATTTTCAGTTAAAAATTGTGATATTTTTTCTTATTTCTGCTCTAAAATATAGATTGTGGGTACTCGTTAGAACCGCCTGCTCTAAAATATAGATTGTGGGTATTCGTTAGAACCGCCTCATCGAGGCGGTTCTAACGAGTACCCACAATCTATATTTTAGAGCTCTAAAATATAGATTTTGGGTACTCGTTAGAATCGCCTCATCGAGGCGGTTCTAACGAGTACCCACAATCTATATTTTAGAGCAGAAATAAGAAAAATGATGAGGCGGTTCTAACGAGTACCCACAATCTATATTTTAGAGCAGAAATAAGAAAAATAAGGTTTAGTTTTAGTGATGTTTTCACTGGTGGAGGGGTGGGGCTAATTGTTTTACGTGGCCACAATCCTCGCCCTCGGTTCTGTCGTGGTTTAGACAAATATGTTTATTCAGTCTGCATGAAGGATTTATAACTCATCAGTGCAACATATCCGAGAACATGAAAATCAAACAAACATTACGCAAACACGCCTATACAAATACATTGCCACCTTTATCGCCGAAAAAATGAAAATTTTATGATGAAAAATTGCGATATTTTTCTTATTTCTGCTCCAAATATAGATTGTGGGCACTCGTTAGAACCGCCTCATCGAGGCGGTTCTAACGAGTACCCACAATCTATATTTTAGAGCAGAAATAAGAAAAATAAGGTATACCCCCAGAAACCCTAGTTTTACTATATAAAAGTGGGGTTCAAGGGGGTCAAAATTATATAGGCGTGTTGTAATGTACAGAGATGAAACAACCATGAGAACTCGAAAGCATGAAATAACTGAAATGCTGGAGCAAAAGAAAACAAACGGTTTGACTCCAGTGGACTTGACCAGAGACAATGAAAGACGTTTGCGTTGGTGAACCTCTACCAAAATAGCTATTCTGGTTGCACTCCAATAAACAAGATGGTCGCTAAAGCTACATTGCCAAAGTCTTTAAATGAAAACTTCCATACTGTTGGCCCAGTTGTATTCAAACTTTACCAACAGTTTGCTTCGATGACCCTTCGGGATTGAGGACATAATATTTTCCTGGAAACTGAATGAAAAAGTGACACTCACAAACGGCTAAATGGTTCCGCTCCAATGAACCATATAGCGTACATGAGTTAATTAATATCAAAATGGTCCCAAAATTCCAAAGGCATAACAGTAGTTTGAAAGGGCTACCCAGGACAAGTCGTGATTGCTGAAAACAGCCATCTCAAGCCGCAGAAAGATGAGAAGAAAAAGTGAAAATGACATGTTTTGTTTGAACATTACATCCCCGTCAACACTATCTAGGTCATTTTGGAGACATTGCTTCCAATATTGTAGGACTTTTTACCCGGCATTGAGATGGAATGACAACTGAGGCCCTACCGTCTAAACAAACCGATAGCGTTAATATGAATGGAAGGTCCCACTCGCATCAATTTGCCTTGGTAGGCCTAGACCTTCTTAGCAGTTTACAAGTACTCATATGCGGTCGGTTTCAGCTCTGCGTGGAAGCACGATGCAGCCCAATCTATTTCTCCAAGCCAAGGTGGCCGGGGCCGGCAAATGACACGTAAGTTAAATAAAGGTTCAAGGACTCAACAACAATCTGTCGTCAGTGCAGAAGAACATCATTTTGATCATGTAGTGCCAAAATTATAACATAAAATAGAGGGTTCCATTAATATTTGTTTTGTAACCCTTTCAAAATTATTTCACTTATATCGATGCGATTGTTAATCAGTTAACCAACCCTTTTTGTACCAAATGGAATCTTCCACCTTATAAATAGCAGGAGTCCATTTCAAAATTTAGGGGTGTCAGGCTGTGTTTTCTTCAAAATTTATTTGGAAAAAGGCTTAACATTTTGCAAACAGTGTAGGCCCTGATCAGACGCCGCGTTCTGTGGCGTCTGATCTGGGTCTGCACTGTTTGCCAAGGTATCCCTTTTGGGGTTCTGGTACTGAATGGGTCAAATCGATTTCTCAAGTCTCGCCGAAATTCAAAATTTCCGACCGCAAAACCGCCCACTTACCACCCCAAACTTTGATGAAAATATTTAAGCAGATGACTGTTTATAAGCATTTTCGTGAGTCAATTTTGTAATGAACACTCACGTAAACTTGGCTGCATGCAGAATCAAAGCACTGAGAGTGCTGGAGAGCACTGAGAGTGCTGGAGGGTCGATTGTCTTTGAGTGTAGATTGGGAAATTGGGCCTTATCGGTGGACTTGGACTACATGTATTCGTTAAACCCTTGAATTCCCGGGGCCAGTTGTTCAAAGCATCGTTAGCTTAACGAGCTCGTTAGTGGTCATATTGTTAACTCTTCTAGCAAGTACAATATCGTAAATTTTGGTATTTTTGCTGGAAAAATGTGAGCAGCTTTTGCGTCAGCAAAAGCTGCTCACATTTTGTCAGCAAAAATTTCAGCATATTTGCCATATTTGATGATCAAGGTTTTAACGATATGTTAACAAACGACGTCGTTAGTTTTGAACAACTGGCCCCTGGACTGTAGCAAACCGAGTAGAACCTGTTTAGACGCCGCGTTTTGTGGCGTCTGATCTGGGTCTACACTGTTTGCCAAGCCCAGCCCATGATTCCAGCCCAGATTCTATAGATAACCATTTTACACACAGGCTGATCCCACTGCCATAAAATTCTATAAATAGGTTACATGGATTTCCTACAAATCAGCGATAGTCACGTGGACTAATAGAGGTTTTTTCCTTATAACTTTGGGTCGATTGAGCCAGAAAGGGGTATGTAAAGTTGTGCATTAGGTCTCTTAAATTTAAGCAAACTATCAGCTTAAGCAGTGATTTGCTGAGTAATAAATCACAGTTTGGAGGTCAGTTGAAAATAATATAGATCAAATCACGGACACATAGCGCAAATGATTTGTCTACTTACAACTGGCCGACAGCCTGTAATTTATTACACAACAAATCACACACTTAAGCTGATCTATTTCGATTTCGATTCTAAGAAACTTGTATGCGACAGTTTCTTACATGCTTTTCAATGAAATAGAGATTTAAAATCAGTGAAATCGAAAACGATATTGTCACTGTTTCAAACAGTGACTGATATCAATTTTATTTTTCACTGTTTGGGACTACTTTTTTCTCGAAATCTAATTCTGTTGTCAGTGTTTTCCTTTGTTCGATGATTGAAAATTAATCCCAATATTATACCCAGTAAATACGTTGGAACCACTAAATTGACGCAAAACGTCCAGGAACAAAGTTAGTTTCTCTGAGGGTGAGTGACGCGATTTGTGAAGCTAAATATTGCCGTTATGAAGCATGAAAGAAACAGAAAATTTGATTTTTTTAGTGTAAGATCAAATTTGATTTCACTCATGAACACCAAAACTTGTATTTTTTCTCCTGGCTAAATACTGGTTTTGGTGAAAATACTGGTTTTGGTGTTCATTCGGTGAAATAAAATTCGATCTAACACTGAAAAAATCAAATATCCTCCAAATGTTATCCCAATGGGAAACTTGAATGTCACAGCTTAGTTGCACTCACAGTAACAGAGGCGCTGATGAAGTTCTCATGTTTAATAGATAAAGGTTTTGAATGAGAAAGCAAATTTATATCAAATTGAACCAAGAATACACACAAATCAACAATTTTCACCTTTTCAAAACCACTTTCGAAATACCAACAAAGTCTATAAATATAGTGAAATTTAATAAAACAACACACCCTCTTTATTCAGCGTACGCTGTCAGACATTTTGGATAAGCCACTGGCGCACTAACATGTATTGAGAGCTAGGTCTTATACGTTTATAAAACGTAGCAGAACTGCAGTATGCGTAGTAAAACGTATTACATATGTACTAAAATGTAGAAGAGACGTGCAAAAACGTACTAAGCAATATACATAGGAAGAGTCTATTGACAAACGTTTGTCAATAGCACAAAGTCGGTAAAAATGCTATTGACAAACGTTTGTCAATAGCACAAACTCGGTAAAAATGCTATTGACAGACGTTTGTCAACAGCACAAACTCGGTAAAAATGCTATTGACAGACGTCTTTCAGATTTCGGAGTCGAAATGCGAAAATTGTTTTTCTTTTTATATTTCTTTTGTACATAATTGTAATTTTAGAAGGGCAGTTGTCGACTTATGCCATGGAAAAGTGCTCTGTACTTGTTAACCGCTTATTTATAAACATGTCAGGGAAAAGTGCGGAGAGGTTAACTGACCGGCTAGAATTGACCTAAATAGTGATGATCAGGAGGATGTTGGTTCGAAACCTGGCGGCGTCGGCAACATTCTTGCGTAACGATTGATCATGGACCCATTGATTTAAGCAGGGCGGTTATCAATTTTTATAGAAAGCACGCGTATGTATGTGTTAACCGTTTCCGTATAAGGTTTTCTTGTGATTGTGGTTAGACAAAGTGACCGGCTCGATATGACCTAAATAGTATTAATCAGGAGGTCGTGGGTTCCATGCCTACCGGGGTCACCAACATTCTTGCTCGGAGCTTGATCATGAATCCGCTGACATGTATGTGTTCACCGCTTCCGTGTAATATGTTCTATAAAAGGGTTATCCTTTGGAAGCAAGGAATACACCACAGAACTGAAAAATTTGGAGTGTACATGTTTTCTGGGCCAGACTGGCTAGTTTCGGCCAATTAGGCCTCATCAGTGACCCTCAGATATTTTCAAAATTCCACAATGGAATCAATGATCCCAAAGGACAAGAAAATATAATCTACACTATGATGTAGGGCAGTGAGACGTTTTACCGCCGCCACACATTCCCACACACCAGCTGTAGTGAAGTTAAATATGTTCTATAAAAGGGTTATCCTTTGGAAGCAAGGAATACACCACAGAACTGAAAAAATATGGAGTGTACATGTTTTCTGGGCCAGACTAGCTAGTTTCGGCCAATTAGGCCTCATCAGTGACCCTCAGATATTTTCAAAATTCCACAATGGAATCAATGATCCCAAAGGACAAGAAAATATAATCTAAGTCTGTCTTGGAAAATTGTGGATAGGTAAATTGACCGGCTTGATATGGCTTATAATTACCGGCTTGATATGACTTAAATAGTGTTGACTGGGCGGTAAACTCCAATACAGACAAACAAAACAGAAAATAAGAACTAGCTAAATTAACTTTTTATTACATACATGAGGCTCCAGATAAGACATGTGAAAACATACGATGTGGGTACTCATTAGAAGTGCATTGATGAATCGCTTCTAATGAGTTCCCACAGCATATGTTGTCATGCATACATAAGAAAGGTAATATTTGAGCTTGATCATGAATCCGCTGACATGTATTTGTTCACCGCTTCCGTGTAAGTCTGTCTTGGGAAATTGTGGATAGGTAAATTGACCGGTGTGGGTACTCATTAGAAGTGCATTGATGAGTCGCTTCTAATGAGTACCCACAGCATATATTGTCATGCATACATAAGAAAGGTAATATTTGTTTGGAAACACACACTTATCAGCAGCTGGGAATCATAGCATATCAGCAAACACAACTTAGGTAAAGAATCTCAAACTTAAACAAACACATTTTTTGCGCCCTCTCCCCTCTACCCGCTAGATATTTCCATGTAACCAAGAATCGTACTTAAATCATAATTTGACTTTTAGATACTTCAACATGAGTCGTAGGAGAGAAAAGACAGAGAAATATGATAAAACACATAAGTAACATGAAATCTATTATGTTTATGTTTCTTTCAGAAATGACAGGAAAAACAGAAATCCTTGAAAGAAAATATTAAAAAAGCTTTCGCATTTCGACTCTGAAATCTGAAAGACGTCTGTCAATAGCATTTTTACCGAGTTTGTGCTACTGACAAACGTCTGTCAATAGCATTTTTACCGAGTTTGTGCCATTGACAAACGTCTGTCAATAGCATTTTTACCGACTTTGTGCTATTGACAAACGTTTGTCAATAGCATTTTTACCGACTTTGTGCTATTGACAAACGTTTGTCAATAGACACTCCGATATACATATTCTATTTCTAGTCGCTTAGATTAAACTTTGACTGCATTCATTTTCTAGTCCGTTGGGAAAATTGATAAATATTTAAGGGTCAACACTTAGTCTGGCCCAGAAATAGCTTGCAAAATCGACGGGTGTTGTCCTTTTTTCTTAAGGATAACGTTTTTATAGAACACACCGGTGTTAAGGGAATGTTTGACCGCCATTCAAATCTCTTTGTCCTTCTTCGTAGTGTGGATTATAAGTTTCTTATATGGGTGTGAGGGGTGGTTCGAAAAAAATCCGTCCCGATGGTCACTGTCCGGCATCACGAGGCTTGCCAAGTTATGCCGGACAATGATCCCGAGGGACGGATTTTTCCCTCCACCACTCTCACCGATATATGATTCTTTTCATTTATAGTGCGGATCTTTAGTGCTGCAGTCACTTCGGTTACCGACGTCCGCCATATTGTGATGGCACTACAGAAATGTTTAGTGACGTCACGTAACGTGCTGTGACGTCAACAATGACGACGGTGCATACGAGGTCGTATTCAACCAGTGCATTTATCAAACACGCGAGAATATTTGATTTTGGGTAAGAACACCAGGGTTAGAACAGAATTTCTATCCCAAGCTAAAACTATGGATTTCCTGATCTGGTGTCCAAGAATATATTTATTTTCTAGTATTTTGGGAACACTGATTCCTCTGCTGAATCGTGAAAACATTTAAGGGTCACTGATGAGGCATACATGACCGAAAGTAACTCGTCTAGCCCCAAAAAAACTTTTCATTCCACGGGTTTCAGTTCTGTGTTGCTGTCCTTGTTTCAAAAGGATACATGTAGTATTTATATATAACATTGCGTTTCATTTGGCTGACTTTTAGGCGCTGAAAACTTCCTGAAATTGTATGTTTTATAAATGTATGGGAGACCGGGGCTAGTTGATCCGTGGGGCAAGCTGGTCCGAGCGCAGTTTCTCTGAAATGAGAAGGCCAATAGCAGAATGATGTGGCTCAATGGAATGCTTGATCGTGACACACTTTCTGAAGAAAATTAGATGGCGATCAAAACAGGCGTAAAAATTGTAGAGATCAAAAACTGATTTTGTACCACAAAATTGACTTTATCACACTTGGAATCGTTTGTTTGTCTTTTTTGTGCGTAACAAATAGCATGCAAATGTTATTTTATGATAGGTCACCTGTCGGTTTTCATTAAGTATGACTTAATGACAGATAATGTTTTGGGGTCAGTAAAACTACAAGTACTCTTGTTTTCTTTTATTTTCTCTATCTTTATTCCTTCTTAAATTTTGGCTAAATGGGACCAGCTCAGTCATTAGCCCAGAAGTCCTAGTTCACACTGTGTACCAGTGTCATTTGTACTGGGCCTGACACTGGCCACGCGGCATGCGGACCATGCTGGGGACATTACTTTTCAGTAGCTGCCGTTAAAATGTATCATATGCTCACAGACATGGCACTTGCTCTAATCCAGGCTGCCGGCTCAGTGCAGTTGCCATGTTAGCGATACTTGCACTTGGCTGGAAAAAATGATAATGCTGATTTCTCAGTCGAACTACTCAGCCAGTGTGAGTAGCTATCCAGTCAGCCAGTGTGACTAGTCTGCAGTTATCGTCAGTCTAGCTACTCAGCCAGTGTGAGTAACTATCCAGTCAGCCAGTGTGACTGGTTTGCCTTGAAATCCAGCTACTCAGCCAGTGTGAGTAACTACCCAGTCAGACTGATTGTAAAGCAGCATTAACATGAAACTGCAAAGTATCCACAGTCGCCTGCAGCTACATGAAAAGCGAGAATATGTTCCAGGCTGTTGTAGCCTGGTAGAACTTGGGGATAATTTGATGAATGTTTGGTAAAATGAAATGTTATACTTTTCCTGAAAGCTCATTATCTAAGGTGTTCAAATGAGTGTATTTGTGTTTCTAAATTTAATGACGTTCCTGTCATTTGTGAAGATCTACCAGGTGCTAGGGTCGGGGTAAGTTGGTCCATTCGCGACGGGGTATGTTGGTCCGTCGAAAATGTATTTTTATGTATCAGAAAATGACATTTTCGGAATGAAAAACAGCAGCAAATTATTGAACAATTTACATAGTACCAAATGGTTCTGAGAAATAGATATTAGCCCCAGCTGTTGAAGACAAATCGTAATATTAGGACCAATAACCCCGGTCTAGTCTACGGTAAGACTTTTAAATGGGATTTTCCGATAAAATCTGTGGTTTTTATGAAAAATAACTAACAAAATGCACAGTTGGCTGATCATCTGAGGACTTTGTGTTAAGAATATCGCCTGGCAGTGTACTGCATTGTTACTGAAGCCACTTAATTTCTCAGATCTTTTGTCAAAAGTGGAATTTATCGACCCGTCATTTCTTACTGATTTTCTCGTTGAGAATCCAAATCGGTCCAACTTACCCCGCGGCTCGGACCAACTTACCCTTGTTAGTGGGGTAAGATGATCCGTTTTACCTCGTCTTGGAAAACGGCAATTTTTGCCAGAATCTGCCATTTTCCGGACGTGAAACTATGAAATAAGGTGGAGAATGGATTATACTAGTTGCATAATGTAAAAGTATCACAAGCTAATGAATATTTAAGTCAGCATTTGAAAAAAACGCAATTTACGGACCAACTAGTCCCGATCTCTCGATATGCAAAATAAACCAGCGCGTTATGTCATTGTATATGAACGACGTCAATATCGTTCGATAATGTTAGAAGATATGTGACGCCGTATTTATAGGTATCCATAAATCGCATTATGGATATCCATAATTCGAATGTTGGATATCCATTATTATTTATGGATATCCAAAATTATTTATGGATATCCATAATTCGAATTATGGATATCCATAATTCGAATTATGGATATCCATAAATCGAACTGAATAAATGATATCCATAAATCGAATAATGGATATCCATTATTCGGTTAATTGATATTCATAAATCGAATTAATGATAACCATTATTCGGCTGTTTTATGGATATCGGCTGATTTATGGATATCCATAAATCAAATTATGGATATCCATAAATCGAATTATGGCTATCCATAAATCGATTTATGGATATCATTAATTCAGATCCAATTATGGATATCCATAATTCGAATTATGGATATCCATTATTCAGCTGATTTATGGATATCCATCGAATTATGGATATCCACAATTCAACTCTGCAAATAAACCTAATATATAATGACTGCTCCCTTTGCAAAAAAAACAACAAACAAAACAAAAAAAAACAAAAAAAAAAACTCGACTATTCGCGTCAGGTTTACGATTTGGGTGTGTAATAAAATAATGTAGGGTAGGCTTAGTGGTGGCCTATGGTGTAGGAGAGATATGTTTTGTTTGATTTTTAGCTCGTCTGTTTTTTGAAAAAAAACTTTCGTGCTATTGTCATCACTCCGGCGTCTTCGTTGTCGTCTGGCGTCGTCGTTCCAAAAAAACTTAACCTTGGCTATAACTTAAAAAGTATTAGACCTAGCCTAATGAAACTTCATACACACACTCATCATCACAAGAGCTACATTTTGACTAAGGACCATAACAACATTGTTGATTTTGGCTGAATTATCTCCCCTTTTCCAATTTTTTTCTGAAACACATTTTTTGCTCTCATTTTAATACTATTCACAACAGAGCCTTCAAACTTCACATGAATGTTCCTTGGGACAAGACCTTTTCAGTGATACCACACTTTTTGATCTGTGACCTTGACCTTTGAACTTTGACCTATTTTTCGAAAATTTAACCGAAAACCTTAACCTTGACCATATTTCGAAAGTATTTGGCCTACCTTCATGAAACTTCATACACATACTCACCATCACAAGAGCTACATTCCCTACAAGTTTTATAACTCCATCTTGCAATTTGATTGCTCTTGTTTGACTTAGAACTTTGGTTTTCTAAAAGAAACTGCAGACGAGCGTTGGCACCCGCATGCGGTGCTCTTGTTAAGGTTTAACGTCCCCTTCAATATTATTTAGGTCATTTTAGAGACGTTGCATCCAATTATGTCGGGCATTAAGACTTCATTGAGATGAAATGCGGGCCTCGGTAGCTCAGTCGGATGCGCGTCTGACTGGTGTTCAGCGGGACGCGGGTTCGATACCTGCCGGTGTCGGTAACATTCTTTTGCGGAGATTGATCATGAAATATTTGCTACGGTAATTATCTCCCTTTCGCTGATTCAAGAAGGGTGGTTGTCAGTTTCTGGCGAAAAGAATGTGCACTATACTGGTTAACTACTTACGTATGAGCCTGACCAGAAAAAGTGTTGAAAGGTGAACCTACCGGCCCAAAAAATGACCTAAATTAGTGCTGACTGGGCCGTTAAACCAAAATACAAACAAACAAACAAACATCGCAATCCCTGTCGCCCACTGACTCGCACGACTTTGCTTGGACAGGCTAAGGCCTTCTAAACGGTTTACCAGTACTCTCAGCTCATGCAGCCAAATCTATTTCTCACAGTGGAATTCTGCTATTAAGACCACCTAAAATTAAGACTAATTCTGCTTTAAAAAGCATATTTAGAAGGGTGTAGTTATTCTTTCTTCGTGAATTCTACACACAATGTCCTCTGGTCAGGGACCAGAGGACCACCTTTGGAACTGTTCAAAAGTGGTCTAAATATAGGAATTTTACTGTATAACGACCATGTGCATTTTTCTTCAAAAAGCATGCACGGATTGCCTGTTTGGATCATTATAATCTTACGTCCGACTTTCAGTGTCCTTAGGTGCGCAGTCCTCATAGAGGTGATTCCAGAGGGACTGGATGCGTTGGCCGGAATTTCCAGATCTTACGGCTGGTTCCGATATTTAACTGCACACATTGCGGACGTTCAGCGTATGCCGTCCGTTGCTTTGGAAGCCTTACGGGCTGAAAAGGCTGCACGGCAGAGAGGTCCCTTTGACTGGCCATCATCTTCCAGCATTGATGAAGACCTTGAAGATTTTTACATTAAACAATCACGTCTCTTAGGGAGAAATCATTAAGCCAAAAGCTTTTGCGGTGATTTATGGATATCCATAATTCGAATTATGGATATCCATAAATCGATCTGAATTATGGATATCCATAAATCGATTTATGGATATCCGTAATTCGAATTATGGATATCCATAAATCAGAGGAATAATGGATATCGATAATTCGAATTATGGATATCCATAAATCGAATTATGGATATCCATAAATCGATCTGAATTAATGATATCCATAAATTGAATTTGGATATTCATAATTCTATTTGTGGATATCTCGAATTATGGATATCCATTATTCGGCTGATTTATGGATATCCATAATTCGATTTATAGATATCCATAAATACCGATTAAATAGTAAAACGGCTCCCCATAAGAAGACACACATTAACTGAGTTTATAGACCTGACGTTTTGTTCGTTTGGGTTTCTTTCAAAGATGCCAGCTTCTACTTGAATAATCATTCCGCCGTAGCCGTTGGTACATGTAAGTTCAATCTTAGGCTTTAGTAATAATTCCTAAAAAAATAATATTTTGGTGGAATTTTTAATTGCAGTTGTGAGTGATTCCCCGGAGTTAACACATCGATAAAATCCAAAAAAAAAAAAATAAATTCATTCCTATAATATGAGCCCCGCCAAGCGAATTTGTGTCTTCGATCATTCCATCATGACAAATTTTAACAGCGCATGCCCAGCCATTCAAAGGGGCCAGGGATATGGCTTTCTGTCTGAAGGTTCCTCTTGATTCACTGCTTGTATGAGCGAGCAGCGAAGGTTCTGGCGAGACTGCGCGGATGCGCAGGCTCGCCTGAACCTTCGCTGCTCGCATAGGCGATAAGTACCAAAATCGCTTGACGGGGCACATATAATAATGCTATCCCCTGCTTGTACCAGTGTACATTCTTACTGACATTATACTGAATAGTTTCTCTTATTTCTTTCCCATTTGTACATACAGATCTTTACAGAAACAGGTTATTTTGTCCAACAGTTCGGTAATCATTTTTGGTTATAAAAATCTGATATGGTGTTCTATTGTAGATTGAAGTTTTCAACACTCGGGATGACCGTGTTGAGCGGAACCGAGGCTACACCGAGGTTCCGCTCAACACGGTCATCTCGAGGGTTGAAAACGCCCATCTGCAATAAAACACCCTATTAGACTCTCATTCAGGCCGCCGCCAATCGGGGCTTTAAGAAATAGATGGGCTGCATGATGCTTCCAGGCAGAGCTGAAATCGACCGCACCTGAGCACTGGTAAACCGCTTAGAGGATCTAAGCCTGCCCAGGCAAAGCGGTGCGAGTCGGACCGTCCATGCTTATACATGTAAACCCTATTGGTTTCATTGGGCGACAGGGCTTGAACTGTCATTTTATCTCAATGCCGGGTAAAAGTCCCACACAATTGGAAGCAACGTCTCCAAAAAGACCTATACAGTGTTGACAGGGACGTTAAACCTCAAATCAAACAAAAGATTCTTTTTCTAGCACAACACCTCCGGTTTTGTTGTTCATTTTACTTTTTAACGTTTTATTTTTCGCGCATTGTACATATGCAGTTTAGGCCCCCGCCCATAGGGGCTTGAAGAAATATATGGGCTGCATGATGCTTCCACGCAGAGCTGAATCCTGTCCGCACACTAGTACTGGTAAACCGCTTAGAGGATCTAAGCCTGTCCAGGAACCGCAGTGCGAGGTGGACCGTCCATGCTAATAAACCCTATTGGTTTCATTGGGCGACAGGGCTTGAGATGTCATTTCATCTCAATGTCGGGTAAAAGTCCCACAAAATTGGAAGCAACGTCTCCAAAATGACCTTTACAGTGTTGACGGGGACGTTAAACCTCAAATCAAACAAACAAAAACAAAACATATGCAGTTTGCCTGGGTAAGAACACCAGGGTAAGAACAGAATTTATGTTCTAGGCTAGAACCACGGATTTCCTTATCTGGTATGCCAAAAACAAAGCTTTCATTGTCTTCACTTCTATTTTTTATACTGTACATGTATAAGTCTCTTATCAAAAGGAAACCTTTTCTGACCGTGCATCACGTTAACTCCTGTAAATCCTATTTTATCAAGAAAAGCCAGGTTGTATAGACGTCATTCCGTTTTAGTTTCTAAATTCAATGTTGGCCTCAAATCTCCTCTGCAACAAGGCCTTTCGAACCCGAATTCTTTGGTGACTTCGTAGTATATAAATTCAGAATAATATTTCAGTACCAAATTTCATAAAATAATTCTTCGATACAAAAGGGTTGGATACAATATAAATATTATACGATGGTAGTTAAACCAATCACGGTGGATAACTTTGCTTCCCTCTTAAATTGCACGCTGGCGGTTTAGGCCTTAGATTCTTCGACGGCTCCAGCGTAAAGGCTTACTTAAAGTTTTTATTTTAGGTAATGTAGGTTGGTACCTGATTCTCTGTATCTGGTAGGGCCCACCGTAGTCAAACTGCTGGTTTTCTTTGGCTCCCGCATTTCAGTTATTTCATGCTGTCGAGTTCTCACAGTTGTTTCGTCTCTGTAATATATAGAGTTTATTACTCAGCCGATTCTAAATATGGGATTTATAAACCGAGGGAGGTTGAACATCCGATAAAGAAACGAGTGCGCTTGCGCACGAGTTTCTTTATCGGATGTTCAACCTCCCAACTTTATTGGATGCTCAACCTCCCAACTGAACCAAGCATTTGTGTCTTAGCCAGGATGGAACCAAGGGCGAGGATTATTGCAATGTTAATTCGATTTAAGCCCCCCCCCCCACAACCCCCAAACTCCACCCCCACCCCCTTCCACGCACATACACTTCTAGTGAAACACTTTTTGCTGACCGTTCCAGGACGGCTCTTCTGTCGTTGTTTAGTATTTGTTATAGTTAATCTTAGCATGTTTTTATTCCTTATGCCTTTTTAGTTTGGATAGCTGTTTTGGCCTTTTTGTAGAGAGGTAACTGTCCTTCCGGCTATCGGCTGGTAGTGTTTTCGGTAGGTTTGGTTGCTTCGTTTTCTTGTTTCTTTCCCTTCGATGCCATCACGCTAACAAGTCCGTGAAATGAGCACCCCCTTACACCCCACGTTATACAGAGAATACTGGGTTTTACGGGGGTATACATTATATTTCTTATTTCTGCTCCTAGACAGAGGCTGTGGGTACTCGTTAGAACCGCCTCAATGAGGCGGTTCTAACGAGCACCCATAACCTATGTTTTGAGTATAAATAAGAATAATGTCAGAAATTTTCTTCAGAAAATTGACCGTTTTGGAGATACAAAAAATGCACTATGACGCACGTGCGTATTATTGTAATGCGAGGTGTGAGGTACATGTAATTGTATCGATTTCTGATCATTGTCTTCGCTTTTATAACAGTGAAATTTCGCCTTTAAGACCACCTTATATTAAGACAAATTCTGCTTTAAAAAGCTTATTAAAAGGAGTGTAGTTATCCTTTCTTCGCGTTTTCTGCACACAATGTCCACTGGTAAGGGACACCTTTGGGACTGTTCAAAAGTGGTCTTAAAGACCACTTTTGAACGGCCCCAAAGGTGGTCTTAATATCAGAATTTTACTGTATATTTACGTTTATGTTCTTATTTCAAGACCAAAACATAGGTTTTAGGTGTTCGCCAGCTTTCAAAACCTGTTTTTGAGTATAAATAACTTTTCATAGACCTCTTTGGACATATGAAATAATACACTTCATCACCCGGATGTGTTACCTTAATACAAAACTTGTGACAGATTTTAATTTTTCTACAAACACAGAGTATTAGTACTCGTTAATGTTTTTTTTTTTTTTTTTTTTTTTTTTGATTTGGGTTTTACGGCCCTTTCAAGATTATTTCACTCATATCGAGCCGATCGTTAATCAGAGGTGGGCGAAAACCGGAGTACTCGGAGAAAAACCACCTGACCTTCCGTTGCAGAACTTGGCGTCTCACACGTGGCCCGAACGAGCCTCGAACCTACGGCGGTGAGAGACCTAATGACTAAGAGTCAGCGCTCCACTAGGCCACGGAGGCCCGTTTTGTACTCGTTAATAACGCATTGTTGGGGTGGTCCTAATGAGCACCCACATTCTATGTTTTGGGACAAGAATAAAGGGATAAATCATCAGTGAACGACCCTGTAGATCTCAAAGCGAGGGTTTCGAGGTGTTTATTAGACGTTTCCATTCACTTTTACCATTTTCAGAGTGAGTGAGTGTTTCAGTTTTACGTCCCACCAACAGCTAAGGTCATACGGAGACGGGACCTCGGTTTTAAAGACTCATCCGAAAGTCTTGAGAAGCCCGGGATCGAACCTGCGACCCCTGGTTTACAAGGCGAGTAGCGTAACCACTCGACCACGGAGGCTTCTACCATTTTCAGAATAGCAAATATATTGTACGCCAGAACGACAAACATAAACACATTTTATTCAGGAAGCCCCAAAATGGACCCTTTCATGTACCAACAATGCAGATCAGGCGTTTGATCATATATAGCCTTCACTTTTTCCAACAGGTCGAGCCAATTTTAAATCATTAAAAAGTATCAACTTATTGTGGTCGCCCCAGAGTTTCAAATGAACTTATGCTATTCAGTATAATTCCGCTATTAAGACCACTTAAAAATAAGACAAATTATGCTTTAAAAAAGCTTATGTAGTAGGTTGCGATTATTCTTTTTTGTGTTTTCCACATTCAGTGTCCTCTGAACAAAGACCACCTTTGGGACTGTTCAAAAGTGGTCTTAAAGACCACTTCTGAACAGTCCAAAAGGCGGTCTTAATATTGGAATTTTACTGTATAAGGTGGAAGATTCCATTTAGTACAAAAAGGCTTAATCCGTACTTGTACCACCCTTCTTTTATTGACATAACTCCTTGTTACGGTAACATTGTGGAAGTGTCTCCTCAACAGGGCTGTCAGTCTATAACTCATTGCCCCAGGAACATTAGGGAAGTAGGTCTCGTCACTAGGGCATGGTAATTAGCATCTGCTTGATTACAAACCTGTCACAGAAGTGTTGATTGAGTTGAATCCCATCCTCGAAGAAGCCCATAATTCCCTTGAGGAGCTGCGATGTTGCGTGATGTGGTCTCTATTTCTCAGTACGTATTATCGTTTCTGTCTTACGATCCAAACACTTAAGATTTGCCTAATTATATCAGTTCTTGATTAAATAAGATTCAGGGATGACTCCATTAGAAATGCTTTGACAGGCTACATAGGCTTTTTAACCCTTATCTTGCTGTTCACGACAACCCCTATCTTTGCAAACAGTGTAGATCCAGATCAGATGGCTTCTGAAGAAGCCATCTGATCAGGATCTACACTGTTTGACATTCAGTTCATGAATTTGTAACAATAAATTAAATCAAGTAATGTGATTGGTTGGTAGACAGAAATGGGTGTGGCTTAAATGAATATTCAGCAGGATAAGGGTTAACTTTGACTCACCATCTTCTCTTGGGTCGATTGCAGTAGCTTTACGGGGTTACCGTCTACGTGACCATAGCTGATTTCTACGATTCCAGGTACCAGTTATTTTTAGCCGCGCTTTTTTCGTCATTGGGTCGAAGGTCATGACTATTTTTTAAACACTGACTGGGTCATAGGCTAGGACACTGGCAAACGCCTGAACAAGGTCTAAACTGTTTGCTTGAAATACTGGAATTTAAATGGAATGGGAACACCTGGTAGATTTTCCGCAAATGTTTCAAAGGGAGACAACTTTCGGGACTTCCTGCTCACCTTTCTATTAGCCCTGTCCCACGGAAAAAGGGGTCTATTCTTGAAGGAGAATTTGCTCCTCAGGAGCAAATTCTTGCTTTATAGAGTTGACTCCTAATGACATGGGAGACAAAAATATTTTTACAGGAGTTGCCTCCCATGACGTTGTTCCCATTTCCCTTAAGGGTTAAACGAAACGATTTATATCTCCGTTCAGGACTATTTTCCCAGCCTATATGCAGAGACAATCGACCCACAAACGCTTTTCTGTGCTTTGGTTTCCTGTTTCACGACTAGAAATTAAAACGTTATCCTGCTGAATAAATTGATTTAGCCACACCCATTGATGACTATCCATGAATCAAATAACTTGATATAATGTATTCGTTCAATTCACAATCGGCATGACAACCAGTGTAGATCTTGATCAGATTGCATCTATAATGTACACTGTTTGCAAAGGTAAGGGTTAACGTGTTCAACATGCAACGAGCATGTACATTCATATAGAGACTTAGATGCTTAATTATATTTGATAAAACATTATCTTGCTGTTCACGACACCCCCAACCCTTGGACACAGTGTGGATCCAAACTCAGATGGCTTCTGATCAGGATCTACACTGTTTGCCATGCAGTTTGTGAATTGAACAAATATATTTTATCAAGTATCTTGATTGGTTGATAAACAGCAATGGGTGTGGCTTGATTAATTTATGCAGCGGATTTAGGCAACAATGGGTGCGGCTAAATCGGGCGCCGCGTGTGGGCGTTATGGCAATGTATTATATAGCGAAAGTTCAATTGCTCATGTTTTACATTCTTTTGGGTTTAGGGAAATGGGATTTCCGTCATTTTTCAAAGGGAGACAAATTTCGGGGCTTCTTGTTGGCTTTACTATTAGCCCTGTCCCAAAGAAAAAAGGGGTCTACTCTTAAAGGAAAAAATTGCTCCTTAGGAGCAATGTCTTTCCTGTAAGAGTTGACTTGTACCCTATTGGCATGGGAGAAAAACCTTCTTTTGCAGGAGTTGCCTCCCCTGAAGGTGCATCCATTCCCCTTTAACTCATGGCGCGACCTTGGTGATTGTGAGTGCTCTGAAAGGTCGGACCAGTATTATCTCAGCTTGCATTATAGGAGTTGATGCCAAAGACTAATTAATCTGACCTGGTAGTGTTATTCACTATGGAAAGGAATTTGCTCCCAGAGAGATAGATCTTTTCAATAGAAAAAAATCCTCTATAACGCTTAATGTGTTACAAGATCGGTGACCTTTATCGGCATTTGTATCAAATGATGTTCTTAAGCCATGGCGTAGAGTTAAACCAATTTATGGTATCAGATCCTAGTCCAAAATATGGGGAACAAATACACATTCATACAGGAAAAAGTGAAAAGAAAACTCTCTTTCTTTTCAAAAGGGATCAAATCTTAACCCTCTAGTGCCCAATCCCCTTTCTAGCGTGAAAACATTTCTCAGACTGAAAAATATGGTTCCTCTCAAGTAGTTAATCATCAAATCAAAATAGAAGTGAAGGCAATGATCAGGTATCGATACAATTAACCCACAGCTCCCATCAGACACACCAAAGGGAAAGAAACACAAACATGAAACAACAGACCCTAATGGAAACATCAATAGCGGAAAGCCAAAAAGACAGTTACTTTCCCACAAAATGGCCAATTGGCTATCCAAAGCAAAAAAAAAAAAAAAGCAATCACACACTCAAAGACAAATCATAACAAAAATAAACCGCGACAGAAGCACCGCCTTGGAACGGTCAGTGAAACGAATTCCAATGGGGGTCTTAAATCGATTTTACGTGGCCACAATCCTCGCCCTTACTTCCGTTGCGATTTAGACAAATAATTTGTTCAGTCCGCATGAAGGCCTCCTAGCTCATCAGTGCAACATCTCTGTGAACACACACAAAAAAAATCAAACAACCACAGAGATGAAACAACGGTAAGAGCTCGACAGCAAGAAACCACTGAAATGCTGGAGCAAAAGAAAACCAACAGTAAGACTCCAATGGGCCCGACCAGAGACAGAGCATCAGGCCCAAACCAATATTTCATAGAACTAGATTTTCTCTCATTCCAAGAAAGCCTTCACAGGGAAGTGATGTCTTTGGCTTTTCAGGGATTTATGTCCCGGGTGTGATTTTTACAGCATGTATCCTATATGATACATCGGGCAGTTTTCATGTACCATATATGATAAATTTAATGGATGTTGTTTTCCTTCATTAAATTAAGGTATATAATGAATGCAACAGGTGAAATTTAATTCAAAATTATTAAACACTTTTAACACAGTAACATGTAACAGAAGAACAACAAACATAACAAGAAAGCAGTCTTAGGGACAGCCAAATCACCCGCCGCACTTTGTATCAAGACTCAACATTGTGACCTTCACCTGTGACATTGAGTTGGCATGGTATATTTATGGTTCTGCACATCAGATCACTGTGGGGTTTATTTCACAAAAGTTTAATGAAACCCTTCCGGGGGTAAACGAGATATGAGACGGACACAAAATTCCAAATTTCAAACTTTTAAATTTTTGACCTTCAAATGTGACCTTGACCTTGAGTCGGCATGGTTCATTTATGGGTTCTGCACATCAGCTCACTGAGAAGAATATTTGACCAAAGTTTAATGAAAATCCTTCCAAGGGTAAAGGAGATATGGAACGGACACAAAATTCCAAGTTTCAAATTCGTGACCTTCAACTGTGGCCTTGAATCGGCGTGGTACATTTATGGGTTCTGCACATCAGCTCACTGAGACGAATAATTGACCAGAGGTTAATGCAAATCTATCAAAGGGTTTAGTAGATATGGAGCGGACAAGAAAGTGTTACGGACAGACAGACGGACAGATGGACAGATTGACGGTTAAATGGGCAGACGGACGGGCGGACAGACGGACAGACGTAGGCCATTCCTATAATCCTCGCTCCGCTTCGTGGCGGGGGATTAATAAAAAGCTGAAAATTAAGCATGGAATTTCATCAATTGTGCCAATGCAAAGTTTTTCCTACAAAAGTCCATAGCATCCAGCAGAGACTCAAATCAGCCAAGGCATCAACCTAATCTGATTAGTCTTTACTGTGTGCTCAGAATACCCAAAATATGTTATCGCCATAGACACAGAACTCAAATCAGACTGGGCATATGTGCAGGCTGATCTGAGTCCTTGTTGCTAAAATATAACATTGTAAGAAATAACGTGCAGACGCACAATGTCTGTTTGGTAATCACTATGTGTAAAGTAATTCCATTTTATGAAAATCACAAGCTAATGACTCGCAGTATACTAAATTAGTGTCTTCTGATTAGAATAAAGTGTCCCTGAGATGAAGGTGATATGTTGTCGTTAAATTTTATGTTACATGTGAAATACCGTGAGACAGTACTCCCTGTTAAGGAACAGATGCACGTTGCACTTTAGGCATTTGATCAGAGCAATTGCTAAATAGAGAATACCAGGTGAGCGTCTTTTGATGTCAAGTTTATCAGGCAAGGCTTCGAGAATGCTTGAAGAATCGCGAGGCTTGCCGAACGGTTCTACATGCGTTCTCGAGGCCGAGCATGATAAACTTGATATCAAATGACACGAATCTGGTATTCTATTTATCAGTTTATCCCCTTGTGCACTCTTAAATTAACATTATTGATGGTCCTCAGTGCGTCCCAGCATTCTGGCGGTCGATATATTTAGTATCAGCTGACTATATTTTCCTATAATATTTTTTTAAGTAATCTTTTCATTTTTTTTTTCCAGTAAAATACTAGTTTTGTCATTTTTCCAGTAGTCTGGGTCATTCGTAAAAGTGCAATGTCACGATGACCTGATAAAGCTCACTTGTTTTTAGATAGCATATCTTTATCAGGTCAATGTGCTGCAATGCAATCAATATTGTGGGTGACTGCTAAATTTGCATCGTTGACGTGTCCCATACTGGGAAGTGATCCATGCTGTCTAGTCTCGAGTCTTCAAAAGACCGTTTGCATGATCAATGAGCCCCGCAAAGCGAATATGTGTCTTCGAGCATTCCGTCATGACAAATTTTAACTGCGCATGCCCAGCCATTCAGAGGGGCCAGGGAAATGGCTTTCTGTCTGAAGGTTCCTCTTGATTTATTGCTTGTATGAGCGAGCAGCGAAGGTTCTGGCGAGACTGCGCGGAGGCGCAGGCTCGCCTGAGCCTTCGCTGCTCGCATAGGCGATAAGTACCAAAATCGCTTGACGGGGCCCATTTGACGACTAGCTGCTTTGGCAACGGAGGTTGCGACACACTAGGGCCTCCAGCTTTGGCTTTATACTCAATCAAACCACTTACTTCTGTTGTAGAAGAACGCAGTGCCATTTATACCATAACTAGGCATTGATCACAGTGATCATAATCGTATGCCAGAAGATGTACATGAACCATCGTCTCGACTTAATTTTCTGCTTATACAGGGATGCGAGTGAGTCGAGTAGATCTACCCCGTCCATAAACATGTATGTTGCAATGGTATTTGGACGTCATCGCAAAAACACGCCTACATAATTTTTGACCCCCTCGGACCCCACGATTATATAGTAAAACTGGGGTTTACAGGGGTAAACCTTATATTATTTATTTCTGCTCTAAAATATATTTTGTGGGTACTCGTTAGAACCGCCTGGATGAGGCGGCTCTATCGAGTACCCACAATCTATATTATGAGCAGAAATAAGAAAAATATCACCATTTTTCTCAATGTCGGGTAAAAGTCCCACAAAATTGGAAGCAACGTCTCCAAAATGACCTTTACAGTGTTGACGGGGACGTTAACCCTCAAATCAAACAAACAAAAATCATCTTAAAAATTTCATTTATTTCGGCGATAAAGGTTTCAATGTATTAGTATAGGCATGTTTTCGTAATGGTGGTATGGAAATTAATTGTTTGCTCTTCTTGTCCCACCGTCTTACTTCACCTGTTGGTTCAATGCCCACATTTGATGACATTACATCTACCGATAAATTGTCATACCACCTCAATGCTACGACATTGGAAGATGTCTCAACCTTATTATCAACAGCACCTCTACCGCCGTCCCGTTTTAGCTCTTTTTTCCATTTTCTTTGAGCACCCATTCAGCCGATTAGCTCGAACAGTACCAAAGTATTGACTGAGCTTTGAGCGCTTTCACTAAAGGCAAGGAAGTAAAAAAGTTGTCTGCAAAATATTTATAGTTTTTGTTTGGTTCAAGGGTGGAGCCTATTTCATGACAGTATCTCAACCTACTCCAAGGGAATATTGTTATTTTTCTCTCGCGCTACCCTGACACAAATCTAAGTCATATAAAAGTCCAGACGCTCCTGCTCGACCCCACATTTTGCAGCCTGAAGGATCTGGTTTACCGCGTATCTATTGCTTGATGCTGTGTTTCCCTTTAAAAGACACCATTATTTCATCTACTGAGTTATTTTATCGTGTGGTATAGTCAGAAAACTATCACGTAATGCACTTAGCCAAGGCCTAATCTTCCAGAGCTCATTCTGCTTTTGTTCTTCTGTAACAGAAAATGTCACAGAAATGGGCTAAAGACGATAGCTTTCAAGCATATTTCGGGACATGGTTTCTGCAAATGGGGCATATCGGCTTTGAACCTCCCAGTAAGCTCGAACTCTTGGCATCTGTACCAGACCCATACGAAGGTACACGCCGATCTTTATTTCTATCTCCTTAGATGTTGAACATAGCTGTATACTGTCCCCTCTGCTACACCCAGGACACAAATCCTCCTCAAAGTTGTCACTGTCTTCATCCATGTTTGGGACCGCTTCTGATTCTGATTCAGAAGTGACATTCATTAGTTTTCGTTTCTTCGATTTTGTTTAGCTTTTTTTCTGCATATTTTGTTTTCCGTTGTATCTCTTTCTTGCCTGTTCCTGTCTTTTTCTGCCTCCTTTTGCAAGCGTTTTTGCTCTCTTTCTTCTTTACGTTTTGTTTTAGCGAATTCCTCTGCTGTTTTATTTTCTTTTCGTAGAGGCAACATCTTAATTGCATTTGTTCCAGAAAGTGTTTTTGGCAATTTATCCCGAAGCCTTTCTACTTTTTTCTTTTCCTCAGGTTCTGGCACTTTAAATTTTAAGAATGCTGGAGCTACATGCGCAGGAAACAAAGTAGCAACGTTTGTTGCTGTTCCTCGAGCAACAGGTTATGGTGACTGGACAGTGACAAACTCGACAGGGGTGTGTGGGGGGGGGGGGGGGAGAGCAATATCGCTCTCAATAGACATTGTAGGCACTTGACTGACATCCATTATTGAGTTGGATGGTTGCAATCATGGAATCTGCATCATAAGCGAACATAACTGATGTATCTATGTCTCCAGGTATAGAATCAACTGTTGCAGCTGCAGTTTCACCTACAACTACAGTCATATTGGACGCAGGTATGGAGACAGTCGAATAAGTATGATCTCCAGAAGCATTAGTTAGTATCTCATGATCACCGCTTGCTGAAGACGTGATGTTCGAACTAGCGTTCTGAGTAGCATCGCTAGCTGATTGTGCCACAAGTTTATCAACATAAGCAATCTTAGAAGGACCAGATTTAGGTGTTGTCTATTTCGTTTGCGGTGAACGTGAAGAGTCCTGACCTCTTGAAACCGTTTGCAGCATTTTTACAGTTGGCTATTTTTTCCCAGGTGGATCGGAAAACGAAGGGAAATGCTTTCTTTGTTATAACCCAGCCGATGTTGTCAACTTACCATGTCTTCACCTGTGCCTGCCGAGCCGCTTTCATAGGGCTTAAAAAGCCAATGTCGCACGCCTGAAGAATATGCGTTGCATTTGGCAATAGACAGTACAGGAGGATACCGTTTTCCGTGCAATACTCGGCTGATGCCAGACTTATGTGCGTTGAGTGTCCATCTACGAACAAGACAATCGGAAACGGGATGTTTTTACTTTCGGCAAATGAGTGTAAACTCTTCAAAAATTCCACAAAAGTCTCTGAATCCATCCATCCGTTCTTTGTTGCAGCATGTGTGGCTTCTGGAATTCCTAACAAACCAACATCTCGCAGTTGTTCTCCCGGAAACTATATCATTGGTGGGGCATAATCGCCGTTGGCATTGAAGGCCACCATGACAGTTATTTGTGTATTAGTGTTAGTCACCACTTGATACAAATGCTTGGCTCCTTTCTCAGCAATGACACGTCCGGGTTTAGGGGTAAGCGGAAACCCAGACTCGTCTGCATTGAATACTCTCCGAGGGCTTGAAAGTAAGGCATCAAAGTCTGGTACTTCTTTCATTAAATAATTGGACACCCCGTCAAACCAAATTCACAACTGACCGTTCATGGCCACGATTCAAGACTGTTCTCATTGGAATATCTGGGTGGCGTTTCTGAAACACCTTGAACCACTTCTTCCCAGGAAAGTTGTCCTTAAATGGTGTGAGCCTACCATCATTGTCCAAGACGCTTTAAACTCCGCCCATTAAGGTTTTTTCGTAAGAGGATACCTAATGTCTGCCATCAAATGGCATCGTACTAGGGTATTCTCCTCAGCTTCTGTAAATTTTGTGTGGCGACCTGATTGGAAGTAGAAGTAAAACAACGATCAGGAATCGATACAATTAACTTACTCAACCCACCAAAGGGAAAGAAACACAAACGAGAAGCGACCAGACCATAATGGAAACCTAAACAAAGGATGGCCATAAGGACAGTTACTTTCCCACAAAATGACCATATGGCCATCCAAAATAAAAAGACACAAGTGATCCACACAGTAATGGGGGGGGGGGATGCTAAAATCGATCTTACGTGGCCACAATCATCCTCGTCCTTACTTCCGTCGCGATTTAGACAAATGATTTGTTCAGTCCGCATGAAGGCCTCCTAACTCATCAGTGCAACATCTCCGTGAACACAAATAATCAAAGAATCACAGAGGTGAGACAACGGTGAAGACTCGGCAGCAAGAAACCACTGAAATGCTGGAGCAAAAGAAAACCAACAGTTAGACTCCGATGGGCCCAACCAGAGACAGAGCATCAGGCACCAACCAACATTACCAAGAATTAGATCTCTCTAATTCTCAATAAACCTTCACGTTGGAACCGTCATAGAATCTGAGGCCTGACCCACAGGCGTGCAATTAAAGAGGGAAGCAAAGTTGCCAACCGTGATTGGGTTAACTACCATGCATGCAGTCTGTAGTATAACATCCATGTTGTACCCAATCTTTTTATATCGAAGAATGATTTTACGAAATTGGGTGCTGAAGTCATTGCGGTTATATATTTTTCTGAATTTATACACTAAGTCACCATAAAATTCGGGTTCCGATAGACCTTGTTGCAGAAGAGATTTAAGTCCAATATTGAATTTTGAAATTAAATCAGAATGGCGTCTAAGAAATTTTGAAAAGGCTTTGCGTAGTTTATGGTACCGATAACCCTGATTAAGAAGTTTAGCCGTTAGCCTGGAGTCTGTTTCTCAGGTATCCTTCCTGCCAGTTTATCTAGTAGAGTGGTACGAGGAAGACCATAGGATTTGGCTGCCGCCTTCTTGCTCATTGCCCCAGACCTAACCATATGAATAGCCATGGTCATTCTTTCTGCTATGTATTGTATACTTTTCTTCGCGCCAATTTGGGAAGGTATGGCTGAAAATAGAATAAAAATTTATCTGTAGAATCTCATCACACTGAATTAAATCAAATATTAACAGAATGTCATAATAGTAGAATTGATTAAGTTGGAAACTGGAAAGCTTATTGTGTCGATATTAGTTGAATTTGTATCCTAATATCGACACCCTTGCAGAACGGACTTCAATTGGAGAAACAATTCAAATAAGCATTTAAAACACATTTTCAGCAAAAGATTGTAAGATTGTTATGTCAAAATACTTACGAAAGCTCTATGTAACATCGGCAACAAAAAATAAGATTAAAAAACTATAGCACTCACCTTACTGACGCCAATAAAATATCCGAGAGAAACCCGGTTTACATTAATTCTGGTCTTGAGTTGTTTACATATGGCGGATGATGACGTCAAAAATGACGAAAACAAAATGACACGCGCTATCACATGGGCATTTATCAATTAAAGGCAGCTAGAAACGTAATATCGAGGGGGTCGATATTTTAACCATGTCGACATTAGGAATCTTTGCTTGTGTGGAGACATGAGCCTTTCATCACTTTGGTGCCTCTTCAAGATTACCCTTAAATGTAGTGACAGGCACTCTAAACGGTTGTTCCTGCCAGTTCTATTCTACTGAAGTGGGCTGAGATGCAGTTATGGTCTCTTAAACAGGAACCTAGTGACACATGTAAGTCGCCATATTGGAAAGAAAATTAAAGTCACATGACGTAAAGCTAGACATAGAATATGAACCTTTTTAAAATAGTTATCCAATAAATTAACAGAAACAATGGGATGTAAGTCAATATATAATCTCAAATAATAGCTTTTGAAAAAAAAAATATGTATCATACATGACACACCGGGCATTAGAGGGTTAAAATATTGGAGGTCCCCGCACAACGGGGCTTGGAGAAAAAGATTGGGCTGCATGGTGCTTCCACGCAGAGCTGAAACCGACCGCACACGAGTACCGATATAAGCCTGTCCAGGGAAAGTGGTGCGAGTCGGACCGACCCTATATATAAACCCTTTTGGTTTGTTTGGGCTGCAGGGGTTGAGATGTCATTTTATCTGTTTGTCGGGTAAAAGTCCTACAAAATTGGAAGCAACGTCTGCAAAATGACTTCCGTAGTGTTGATGGGGACGTGAAACACAAACTCAAACAAACTTACAATATCTAAGGCATATTGTTTCTTTATCAGATATAATTCATAGCATCAGACAAGAACCCATAAAATGCTAACAACACTTGATTTCTGCTTTGTCGTCGGCTAGAAGTATTAAAGTCATTTGGCAAAATTATAGACCCGGATCAGGCTATAGGAGCAGTCTGATCAAGGTCCGCGTGCAAAAATATTATTGAAAAGATTGCAAGCAGATTCAGCAAACGACAAAAGCAGACGACATTTTAAGATGCAGTTTACGCTTAAGGGTTAATGATACTTTTGTGAATTCGGTTTCGAATCATGTAAACGTTCTACCTTCAACATTGCAAGAAATGAGAACTATTACCTATTCATTCGCTTATCATAACTACTCCATGTGTGAATCTATGAATACTGCTCCAATTTGCTTAACCCATTGTATACTAGTGGGCTCTTCCATTGCGATATGTTAGATAAGTCCATTTGTCATTTAAAGGGTGTTAGGTCTATATTTTCGTTTTTATTATATGTTTGACAGAAAATTCTGTTAGCGGCGTCTGATCTGGGTCTGCACTGTTTGCCAAGGTAGCCCTTTAAGGGTTTCCCGCATACAATGGGTTAAACAGCCTCCGGAGGAAAAGCCTTAGAATCACACATGGGTATAAATCAAAATTTACTGCAACCAGTTACGTTAAAAGGCCGACGATAAACAATTATTGGTCTGGCGTTCCCCATACCTTCCGAAATATGGACCCCAATCAAAAATTAATTGCCAATCTGTCCCAAGTCATGGCCAAATTCTAATGACGGACTATTCTTTCAGTTCAACAAAAACTAAAATTACAGTCAAGGATGTAGAGAGCTGATTTGAAAGTTTTTCTTTATAGTAAAAAAAATGGTTCTTCGTTTGTTATCAGATCTAATACCTTTCCAACCGATCCTGGGAAGGAGCACAGCAAACAAAGAATTGTTCAAGGATGACCTTATCATCGAAGAAAGAAAAACGCCATTTTAGAACAATATACGACATGTAAGCATGGTCGAATAAAATAAATGTGTAAGAAATGTAGGAGATTGAAATGAAACGCAGTCAACATCAAGTAGGTATAGCCATAGTCAGCGCTCCGCCTGTCGGCGCTTGGAGAAATAGTGGACTGCATGGTGCTGAAACCGACCGAACTTAAATACTGGCTAACCGCTTAGAATGTATAAGGTTTCCCAGGAAAGTCGGACCGCTTCTTAAACACTAACGGTAGGGCTTGAGATGTTATTTCGTCTCAATCTCGGGTAATGGTCCCACAACTAAGAAGCAACGTCTCCAAAATGTCCTAAATAGTGCTGATCGGGGCGTAAAACCCCAACACAAACAAACAACCACAGTCAGCTTCTTATCTGTAATAAGGACCGCACGAAAATCTCTTTTTAAGACTTCTTCGTTTTCGCCAGCTAAAGAGAAAATGTTACTTATGGCACACATCACAAAAACACGCCTATGTAATTTTGACTCCCTTGAACCCCACTTCTATATAGTAAAACTGGGTAAACCTTAATTTTATTAGTTCTGCACTAAACTATAGATTGTTGATACTCGTGAGAGTGCCTTCAATCTATATTTTGAGCAGAAATATGAAAAATGTCAAAATTTGTCATCTTAAATTTTTCTATTTTTCGGCGGTAAAGTTTACAATGTATTTGTATAGGCGTGTTTTCGTAATGAGACAACCAGCAAAGGCTCAGGCGAGCCTGCGCATAAGCACAATCTCCTGTTGTCAAAGTATCAGTCACGTGTAATCAAAACCCATGTTAACCACACTTTATACTGTGTAGAGATCACTGCCATCACGAAACCACGCCTATATTATTTTGACCCTCTTGAACCCAACTTTTATATAGTAAAACTGGTGTTTACAGGGGTAATCCTTATTTTCCTAACTTCTGCTGTAAAATATAGATTGTGGGTACCCGTTAGAACCGCCTCAATGAGGCGGTTCTAATGAGTACCCAAAATCTATATTTTGAGCAGAAATAAGAAAAAATATCACAATTTTTCATCTTAAAATTTTCATTTTGTCGGCGATAAAGGTTACAATGTATTGGTATAGGCGTGTTTTCGTAATGGGTTTACGGATGTATACATTATTTACAAAGGCATATTTTGTTGGTACTCATTAGAACCGCCTCAATGTGGCGGTTCTAACGAGCGCCCACAACATATGGTTGGAATATAAATAAGGAAATTATCACAAATCATCTGAAAATAAAAATAACCGTTTCAGAGGCGTTTCTCAAACAAGTACACACAACCTATGCCTTGAAGCATCAATAAGAAAAATAACGTATACCTCCACAAACCCCAGCTTTCTCCAAATAAAGTGGTGCTACAGGGGTGTTCATTACACGGACTTGTCAACGCGATGTATACATGTAGGCTGTTTTTGAAGAAACTGCGAAACCAAAATCGATTTCATACCACAACCAACGGAATGAAGACCACCTCAAATTACGACTAATCCTTCTTAGTAGATTTCATTTATTCTTTCTTAACGTTTTCTACAGGCAATGTCCTCTGGTTAGAGACCAGAGGACATATAGGTATTGTATTTGGCATCCCAAGAGACAGCCTCGGGCCCTGGAAAGATGCCAAACTGAACGCGGCTTCTGACACTGTGTTGCTGTTGTGAGGTAGAAAAAAAAAAGCAAGAAACAATGAAAAATGAACTGAATCAGGATCAGATCAGGTTGGTTTTAATCATTCAAAGACGACACACCTTTCAACGGCCGCTACCAAGATTAATTATCGGGATTAAACAGATAGATAAAGTTGTTTTTAATCATACAAAGAACTGAAAAAGACGGTTCTCATTTGAACGGTCGTTACCTAGACTAATTATCAGGGTGAACAGGAATAACATGCACAGATACGTGCTTTACACTGACCCTACATCTTCTTGTGCATATTAATGTTTTCTGGGAAATAAAATTAACTGTATGAAAGAGCATCCGAGTTAGACCACAAATACATGCCTGCCCAACATTTACAACTTCTGAAGCAGATATAGGAACAAGAAAAGATAAAGTACAAAGTGCCATATCAAGTGACTCGATTTGCATTGTACCATTTCGGAAAGAAACAGGCAATGTTATCTCATTATTAAATATGTTCTATGAAAGGGTTATCCTTTGGAAGCAAGGAATACACAACAGAACTGAAAAAATATGGAGTGAACATGTTTTCTGGGCAAGACTAGCTAGTTTCGGCCAATTAGGCCTCATCAGTGACCCTCAAATATTTTCTAAATTCCACAATGGAATCACTGATCCCAAAGGACAAGAAAATATAATCTACACTATGATGTAGGGCAGGGAGACGTTTTACCGCCGCCACACATTCCCACACACCAGCTGTAGTGAAGTTAAATATGTTCTATGAAAGGGTTATCCTTTGGAAGCAAGGAATACACAACAGAACTGAAAAAATATGGAGTGAACATGTTTTCTGGGCCAGACTAGCTAGTTTCGGCCAATTAGGCCTCATCAGTGACCCTCAAATATTTTCCAAATTCCACAATGGAATCAATGATCCCAAAGGACAAGAAAATATAATCTACACTATGATGTAGGGCAGGGAGACGTTTTACCGCCGCCACACATTCCCACACACCAGCTGTAGTGAAGTTAAATATGTTCTATGAAAGGGTTATCCTTTGGAAGCAAGGAATACACAACAGAACTGAAAAAATATGGAGTGAACATGTTTTCTGGGCCAGACTAGCTAGTTTCGGCCAATTAGGCCTCATCAGTGACCCTCAAATATTTTCTAAATTCCACAATGGAATCAATGATGCCAAAGGACAAGAAAATATAATCTACACTATGGTGTAGGGCAGGGAGACGTTTTACCGCCGCCACACATTCCCACACACCAGCTGTAGTGAAGTTAAATATGTTCTATGAAAGGGTTATCCTTTGGAAGCAAGGAATACACAACAGAACTGAAAAAATATGGAGTGTACATGTTTTCTGGGCCAGACTAGCTAGTTTCGGCCAATTAGGCCTCATCAGTGACCCTCAGATATTTTCTAAATTCCACAATGGAATCAATGATCCCAAAGGACAAGAAAATATAATCTACACTATGATGAAGGGCAGGGAGACGTTTAGTTATAAACTTTTAAACTAGAATTGTTGATTTCCATAGATAAAATATCTAACTTGACGTGGAAACCTATGTTGAATTTAACAATGAATATTTCACAGTGTTGAATTCGACCATGACTGATCAGTGAGAACAGCCTTGGCGAAATTATAAACCGACACCGACAAGCACAATCAGGAAAAGGACTGGTCTTCTTTATAGTTAGCACCCTCCTTTCCAACATCAAGAACAACATGTTATTACTATTATCATCGTTTGTTATCATTATTATCATTGCTATTGTTAAATGTTCTTTCCTACAAACAATATTAGCTTGTATCCACTTTATTTTCATCACGTTAATAATAATTATAATAAAAGTAGTTGAAGTAGTGGTAGTAGAACAGTGATTGAAGGAGTAGTGGTAGTAGTAGAGGTAGTACTAGTAGTAGAAGTAGTAGTAGTAGATGTGGGAGTAGTAGCAATATAAAAATATTATTACCATCGTTTTGATGATGATGATGATGATTTTCATTATAGCAGTACTTTGTTGTAGTGGGTGTCGTAGTGGGAGCATAATTATTGTTGTCTTCGTTTTTATTTTTGAATTATTATTTTCGTTTTTATAAGTAGTATCATAAGTAGTAGTGGTTTGTTTGTATTGAGATATTATGTTCCCGACAACATTATTGAGGTCATTTTGGAGACGTTGCTTCCAATTTGTGAGACTTCCAAATGGCATCCCAAGCCCTGCCGCACAAACACAACCCATAGGTTTATATATAGGGACGGTCCGACTCACATCACTTTGCCTGGGCAGGCTAAGACCTAAACGGTTTACCTGTACTTCCAGCTCTGCGTGGAAGCATCATGCAGCCCAATGTATTTCTTCAAGCCCCGATCGGCGGGGGCCAAATAATAGTAGTGGTAGTGGAAAAAATAGTAACAGTACATTACGAAAACACGCTTATATAAAGAAACCTCCTTGAACCCAACTTTTATATAGTGAAACTGTGGTTTACAGGGGTATACCTTATTTTTTTATTATTTCTGCTCTAAAGTGAGGATTGTCGGTACTCGATGAGTGGGTACCCACAGTCTTTGTTTTGGAGCGGAAACAGAAAAAACATCACAATTTTTCACCTGAAAATTTTCATTTTTCCTCGGTTGCATTTACAATGTATTTGTATAGGCGTGGTTTCGTAATCATCTTCGTTTTATTATTAAAATTATTATCAGTAGTAGTAGTAGTAGTTGTAGTAGTAGTAGCAATAGTAATAGAAGTATAATAATAATAATAATTATTATTATTAATAATTATTATTATTAATATTTATTATTATTATTATTATTATTATTATTACAATTTATGTACATTCCAACACATAATATTGGCTATTTTTGGCTTGCAGCGACGGCTGCAAGCCATTTAGATTGGAAAAGTGGTTCCGGTTTTAGACTTCTCTTTCTGTGTTATTTTGGATCCTCAGGTGGGTTTTTTTAAGCAAAAATCAGAGATACAGTCAGCTTTTTCCGGTTTTCTGGTTCCCCCACCCTATAGCTCAATAGGTTTCGCATATTTTAATAGAATACAGGGTACCAGTTTAGTGAGAGATGGTCTAGTGACATAGGTCTCGTTTCTGTGCGAAAGTTTAACTAAACACCGAAACGAATTTATCCACTAGGCCACGGACTCCACAGCACTACCGTCAATACAGTTTACCTGACCACATTCATAAATCATCTGTGTAGCAGTCTACAATTCACTCGAAGGTCAAAACTCGATGGGTTTTTATGCCCCCGCCTATTCGGAGAATAGCGGAAGGGCATTAAGTTTTACCCCTGTCCGTCCGTTCGTTTGTCCGTCCGTCCCGACATCGTGTCCGTGCCATTACTCCTAAACCGTATGGAATATATTCATGTAACTTCACAGGTGCATTCATCACACTGAGACGATGTGTCATGAACAAGGAAGACAACCCTTGCATTTATGGTTTTTGGATTATCTGCCCTTGACTTAGTACCATATAGTAAACCGTGTCCGGGCCATAACTCCTAAACCGTATGGAATATATTCATTAAACTTCACAGTTGAATTCATCACGCTTAGACGATGTGTCATGAACAAGGAAGAAAAATCTTGCATCTTTGGTATTTGGATTATCTGCCCTTGACTTAGTACCATATAGTAAACCGTGTCCGGGCCATAACTCCTAAACCGTATGAAATATATTCATGAAACTTCACAGGTGCATTCATCAAACTGAGAAGATGTGTCAGGAACAAGAAAGACAACTCTTGAATTTTTGGTTTTTGGATTATCTGCCCTTGACTTAGTACCATATAGTAAACCGTGTCCGGGCCATAACTCCTAAACCGTATGGAATATATTCATGAAACTTCACAGGTACATTCATCACACTGAGACGATGTGTCATGAATAAGAAAGACAACTCTTGCATTTTCGGTTTTTGGATTATCTGCCCTTGACTTAGTACCATATAGTAAACCGTGTCCGGGCCATAACTCCTAAACCGTACGGAATATATTCATGAAACTTCACAGGTGCATTCATCACACTGAGACGATGTGTCATGAACAAGGAAGACAACTCTTGCATTTTTGGTTTTTGGGCTATCTGCCCTTGACTTAGTACCATATAGTAAACCGTGTCCGGGCCATAACTCCTAAACCGTATGGAATATATTCATGAAACTTCACGGGTGCATTCATCACACTGAGACGATGTGTCGTGAACAAGGAAGACAGCTCTTGCATTTTTGGTTTTTGGATTATCTGCCCTTCATGCATATATTTTATGATTGATTTGAAGTATATTTGTAATATTTTTATGAATGGCATGTGCGGGGGCATCCAGATCCTATGGACACTTTTTCTATTGTAGAAATTTTATAGGGTAGATTCCTGACGTCAGAAGTGTTAACTAGAGTAGGTCAACTGAACTGCTGCGTCTTTTTTATCGTGTCCGATCAATAACTTCCTTATTCCTGGATTGATTTTAGAATAACTTGACAGTATTGTTCCTCATCATGAGAGGATGTGTTGTGCTCAAAACCCAGGTTGGTTTCTAAAACCGAGTTATCATGTTCAAAATGATTCTTTGAGCTACGTTCTTTCTTTTCCTTGTTCTTTATAGTTTTTTAACATCAACATTCTCTTACTCCTCTGATAGCGCTGCCGGGGCGCTAGTCAGTTTCACTGACAGCTCTAGTTATATTGAAGGTACTGCCACCAATAAATGAACAAAGTTTACGGCGTACTGACAGTTAATTTGTCCAGTTTTTATCAAGATTAAGATTCACCTCAAATAGCTTTATACTGTTTATTTCTTTTTAGACTTTCAGATAAAAACTGTTAACATTGGTAACATTGTTTGCTTTGGTTGTCTCTTGTTTATAATATTTTTATACTTTGCTAATAAAAGATGTTAACATTTAATGTCTCTTCCTCCTTTGTCTTATACTCCCTTGTATGTATATTTGTGTCGTCACCTAACAATTACATGTTTACTGGCCACATGACATGAATGTATACTCAGTATGTATGGAAGACCGCCTCCAGTGATTAAGGTCGCTGACTTGTAATCACTGGAGGGTCATGGGTTCGAGCTCCGCTACCGGCCATGATCGTTTATGTGAGAACATTTGGTAGTTTGTGTCGGAGGATCGGAGTCTAGTACTGGTACTTTCCAGGAACGATGGATAGGAAACTACTCGCCTGTATATGACTGAAAGATTGTTGAACGGGCGTAAAACCTAGCAAAACAAACAGTATGTATGATGTATTCTTCCACATTATTGTCTCTCATAAATCTGTTAGGGACATTTATTTTGTTTTGTTTGTCCATTTCTACTTGCCAAATTGCATATCGTCCGTGCTCCATAAGTCCATTATTCCTCCTGTCTGTCTGTTAACAATGTCTTCTTCAAACTACTATTCAGATACTACTGAGCAAATTACAATAAAACAGGGTCACCACAATGATCCCTTACTAGCATAGTTGGTCAAAAGTGAGAATGTGATCATTGGGTCACAAGCCAATGCCTCAGTTACCTTAACATTGAAATATTTCTTCCAATAAATGTCAGGGTAGTGCCACATAGAAAATTGACACCTCATGGGTTTGTCCATTCCAATGAGTAGATAAACCATACATTGCCTTTGAGTACACTGCATCAAAAGTCTATGTCCCATTAACAAGAACAGTGCAACTTGCTTCCTCACCAGTACTTTCATCTACATCAACTCGTACATCCATGTGGCGGCAATATGGCTACATTTACACCAGGAACAGTACCCTTAAAACCAGGCAAGCCTTTCCTTTTAAAAGGAACCTTTATTTCCAATTTTATTTTCATCACATTAACATGCTATTGCATTGCACTTGTAAATCCGATTTTATGTCAAGAAAACTAAGGTTTACATTCCAACCCGCGATTTACCTGCAATTGTATCGTTAGAGAAATGTTATTTACACAGCATAATTATGGGCGAATAGCAAATTGTTTACAGTCCCTTAAAATTAACTGCTGTAAACATCATTTGAAACAAATAACTATTAAATTTTACAAGAAACATAATGATGGATATCTTGTGGACAGCTATATATTTATCTTTGTGACTAAAGTACTACATCTTTTAAGTTAGCATATTGAAGTCAGGGCACAGCACAATGCACATGTTGGCAAGTTAGAAACACAACTTCCCGTACAAAAACGCCATTGATACTGGGTCCACTATGTTCCTTGCGCACCCTAATAATATCCGTCAAATGGTCTTTTAATATTGAATCCAAAATAATCAGGACCATTTTTTCACAAAGTCTCTATGGAAAAAACTTTTGGTCGCTGTCAGTCAGAGTGTGACATACAAGTCCTTTTCTCTTACTGAACTTTTTGCATGCGTTTCAGGAACTACATGTATTTGTGTAAAGAAAATGTGTAAGTATTGTCGTGTTCAAGTATTAAACAATAGGATTAGTGACATATGAACAGTTTAGGTCAATCATATGTTCGAGTCACAAAAAAGTGACCAATCAACTCATTTTATACGGGAACCCCTAATTCGGGACACTTGCCATTACATAATAATAGGCCCACGCAACGCAAAAGAAAATATTGGAAGAAAGTGGCCAAACGGGAACCCCAAAACGGGACACTGACCATTAGAGCACTGATATAGGCCAGCCAAAAGCAATCGTGGTAAGGCTTACAAGTTTTGAAGAAAATATAGGAAAAAAAGTGGCCAATTAATGCTTTTTATACGAGAAAAGTAGAATTAAAACAAAGATCAGGAATTGATACAATTAACTTACTCCATCCATAAAAGACACCAAAGGGAAAGAAATACAAACATTAAGCGACCAGACCATAATGGAAACCTAAACAAAGGAAGGCCACACGGACAGTTACTTTCCCACAAAATGGCCATATGGCCATCCAAAATTAAAAGACACAAGTGATACACACAGTAAGTAACAAACAACAACATAAATAAATCGCCACAGAAGAGCCGCCTTGGAACGGTCAGTGGAAAATTTCCACTGGGGGGCCTAAATCGAGTCCACGTGGCCACAATCCTCGCCCCCACTTCCGTCGCGATTTAGACAAATAATTTGTTCAGTCCGCAACGATACACGGACCAATAGCATCGGCCCTGAGAAGATGCCAAACTGAACGCGGTTTCTGACACTTTGTTGCTGTTGTGTTGTGTTGTGGTTCTAGGACACAGCCAACACCACAGGCTATGGCGGGCGGGTCAGTTTACTTCACTGTTCCTGAACAGACTTAGACTCGAGCCCTTCACTGTTTGAAAAATATAAGTTCAACAATTTTCTACAAAACATTCTAAACACTAGTCATCCTGACACCTCTGAATCTACATGTAAAATAGACTCCTTCAAAATATAAGGGGGTCATTCCATCCTGTAAAATGTGGGTTAAACCATTTTTGAATAGCGGTCCTTTTCAGCGGACTAATGGGTCAGTGTGAAGCACTGTGCATCGGATTTAAGATCGAGAGGTGGCCGGTTCGATCCCCGCAAGTGCCAAGTGTTGTTTCCTTGAGCAAGAGACTTTATCCACATTGCTTAGTACTGGGTCCTACCCAGGAAAAGAGGGCCACATGGAAGATTATTTTCTAGTACTTAATGCGTTACCCTCTATGAATAAGGTCGATTATTATTATTATTATTATTACTTTATTATTCTGGGACATTGGCAAACAGTCAGATCCAGATCAGACGCCGCGTTCTGTGGCGTCTGATCTCGGTCTACACTGTTTTCTCTGTTTTCTAAAAGAACATTCATTTTTGTAAAATATGCCACAAACGAAAACACACCTGACACCCCTTTAATTGGAAATGGACCACGTAAACATACCAGATGGAAGATTTCATTGTCATATATGCGTTATTATTTGGCCAGAACCATCACCCCGAAGTCGAAGTAATAGTGCGTCGCCTGGTCTTGAGTGAATGCTGGAAAAAAACGTTTCTGACGGGGGACTTACGTAGACTATTTCGTTTAATCCATAAATTTCTGTACTGTATGGAAACGGTGTAGACCCTGACCAGTCGCTGCGTTCTGTGCATCTGATCTTGGTCAATACTGTTTACAAAACCCAAAATATTGATTCCAGTTCAGCCATCTATAGATAACCCCTGATCTTCCAGGGATAAGAATATATCAGGGCTATTTTCTATAAATAACCATAAGGCCTAAAAATAGCTTGCTCAAGGAAACAACACTTGGCATTTGCGGGGATCGAACCGGTAACCACTCGATCTCAAATCCGATGCATAGTGCTTCACACTGACCCATTAGTCCGCTGAAAAGGACCGCTATTCAAAAATGGGTTTACCCACATTTTACAGGATGTAAAAATGGTCTATCTGCTACAGTGCGGAAGTGCAAATTTTCAAAGTCTTAAGATTTATAGGACAATAAAATGTAGGCAATTACATGTATTTCATACATCGTTTTACGACTTGAGACTTTTATTATCTTATTGTTTCAAACACAAAGGCCCTTGAAAAGCCACTTTGTCACAAGAAAATATTGACAAATCCGTCAAGATATATTCTTTATAAATATTCATGCAGTGATTTTATGTATATTGAAAAAGGAGAGAACGAACCGAGTTCAATCTGTCTGACTTTTGAATCAGGCTTCGACAGTGTTAATGGATATAACCACACACATGTAACTTTTTGACAGAGAGATAAGTGAAGCCAAGGCACTCGTTGAGGTAGGCATATTTCTAGCAGAATATACATGGTCTAGCGGTGGGGATCTGAACAGTTTCTCAGACAGCTAAAGCATGCATGGCCCGAGCACACCCAAATTTAACGTTGCTGTCGCACGCCCTCATGATGTAAGGAAGTTATGTACCAAATTTCATTGAATTCCGTTCAGTGAATCAGAAAGAGATAGCGGCACGCACGGACGGATATACATACAGACGGACGGAGCCGTTCACAATATACCCGAACGCTTTTTAAAGCGTGGGGATAATTATGTATACTCTCGTAAACCCCAGTTTTATTTATATAAAGTGGGATTCAGAGGGGTGCTCATTTCACGACTTGTTCACGTGATGCAGAAGCTCTGTCGAAGGATGTGCGTCTGACTTGTAAACTGAAATTTGCGGGTTCGATACATGTAACTGCTCTTTCGTGGAGATTGTTCATGGAAACGTTTCTATCTCTACCTTCCGCAGATTGTAAAATTGCATGTATAAGCCTGTCCAGGAAAATTGTGCTTTGCCCTATATGACCTAAAAAGTGTTCACCGGGTGGTTAAAAACTCCAAACAGAACAAAGCAAAAAAAAAAAAAAAATGCAAAATTCCACGACCTTTATTTTATGAGTCGAATATAGTTTAACAATTACGCCACGCAGGCTTTTAGTATTACATGAAATAAATGACCATTTTTACTTGGTTACTCCGGGAAACAAATGTTGTGAATAAATGTATATCTCGCCGAGGCGCTTCAAACAAATACACACAACATTGGTTTCCTGTAGTATTACGCCTCGCCTAGGCGATTCAACAACATCTGTTTCTAAGAGTATTAAATACAATATTCGTAACATTTCTCCATTAATCCGTCTCATCTTTAGCTAACAATTAGCCGCTATAGAGAATTTGCCGCTATAAAGAATTCCAGTAAGGTAACAAAATACGTTTTCCCTTCGTCACTCCAGAAACAATGAATTTCTCCAGAAACCAATGTTGTGGACATTTGTTAGAATCGCCTCGCCGAGGCGATTCTAAAAATTATCAACAACACTTGTTTCTTGCAGTATTTGAGCTGAGGATTCTTTCCATTGAAGTTGTCATTATATTGGGTTCTGTCGTTATATCGAATGCCAGTTTAAAGAGGACTGATTGTAGTTTGGAATCCGTTGAGTATCTTAAGGGGAATGGAAGCGTTTTCTGGGAAGGCAAATATACAGAGGATCCTCGCTACAACGACAATATTTGTTCCCGATCAGTTGGCCGCTATAGCAAATTAGCCGCTATAAATGATTCCAATAAGTTTTGTTTGTTTGATTTGCGGCTTAACGTCCCCGTCAACACTAGTGAGGTCATTTTGGAGACGCTACTTCCAATGTTAGGGGACTTTTACCCGACATTGAGATGAAATGACGTCTCAGGCCGTGTCGCCCTATGAAACCAACAGGGTTTATAAGCATGGACGGACCGACTCGCACTGCTTTGCCTGGGCAGGCATAGACCCCCTAAGCGGTTAACGAGTACTCGTGTGCAGTTGGCTTCAGCTCTGCGTGCAAGCATCATGCAGCCCATCTATTTCTTCAAGCCCCGATGGGCGGGGACCTATTCCAATAAGAGTATTATACATGTAATAAGTAATTAAGGACGTTTTCCCTTAATCACTCCAGAAACAATCAATTACCCCAACAACAAATGTTGTGGACATTTGTTAGAATCGCCTCGCCGAGGCGATTCTAACAAATATCCTTGCAATATTAAATAATTTCAATGTTCTTGACTATTTCCATTAATCCGTCTCATTTTGAGCTAAGGATTCGTTCCATTGAAATTTTCATTATAAGGAGGTTTGAAATTAAATCCAATGTTAGTTCAAACGGAGGACTAACTGTAGTTTGGAGTCAGTCGATTGTCTTAAGGGAGATTTTGTTTGATTTGAGGTTTAACTTCCCCGTCAACACTGTAAAGATAATTTTGGAGACGTTGCTTCCAATTTTGTGGGACTTTTGCCGACAATGAGATGAATTGACATCTCAAGCCCTGCCGCCAAATGAAACCAAAAGGGTTTATAAGCATGGACGGGTCCGACTCGCACCGCTTTGCCTGGGCAGGCTTAGATCCTCTAAGCGGTTTACCAGTACTCGTGTGCGGGTCGGATTCAGCTCTGCGTGGAAGCATCATGCAGACCATCTATTTCTTCAAGCCCCGATGGGCGGGGGCCATTTAAGGGAGCTGGAAGCGCTTTCAGTGAAGACAAATATATAGAGTACCTTCGCTGAACAATAAACCGATATTATAGCGAATTTGCCGAAATTAAGGACTTTTCCCCTTATTTACCCCAGATACAAATGTTGTAGGCATTTGTTACAATCGCCTCGCCGAGGCGATTGTAAGAAATATCCACAACATCTGTTTCTTGGAAAACTACAATGGTCTTAAATATCTCCGTTAATCCGATCTCGTCTTGAGCTAAGGAGTCTTTCCATTAAAATTGTCATCATAACGCGTGTTGTCGTCTTATCGGATGTCGGTTTAAAGAGGTCTGCCTGTAGTTTTGAATCAGTTGTGTGTCTAAAGGGGAATGGAAGCGCTTTCAAGGAAGGCAAATGCACATGTACCTCGATAACTTGAACACATTCTGGACCATTAAAATGTGTTCGAAATAGGCGTAGTTCGCAATACTGAGGTTTAATCATAGTTTCGGGTCATGAAACATAATTTGGAATATTTTTACGATTTTCTATTAAATAAAGATATGTTGTGTGTTCTCATTAGAATCGCCTCATTGAGGCGATTCTAATGAGTACACAAAACATACCTTTTACAGATAAAATCAGGAAAGCATCCCTTAAATACAAAACATATGAATAAATTCTCCAGGGACTCAAGAACGAGTTCGATTTAGTCGTGGTAAACGAGTTATCCGTGCTATCAATGTTCGAGCTTTCGAAGTTTTACTTTGTAACTTTAATGACTCGAACATCAGTGGTTCATCTACTTTGGCTCATCCGAACCTGTTCTTCAGTCCCATGATTTTCCGATAACTCCAGCACCAATGTAAAATTCCTTTATTAAGACCACCTTAAGGTGTATGAATGTCATTTGACGTGTCACCAGTAACAATTCAATTCTTTAACGTGTCACCAGTAACAATTCAATTCTGAAGGACTGTTCAAAAGTGGCCTTGAGGACCACGTTTGAACAATCCGAAAGACGGCCGCTTTATAGGAGACATTAGGTAATACAAAGAAAGAATAACTGAGACCTTCTGACTCAGCTTTTGAAATCAGATTTCGTCCTAATTCTAGGTGTTCTTAATAACTGAATTCCATTTACTGTATTTTCGACCCATCGAAAACACGCCTATACAAATACAAACTGCTGAGAAAAAATCAGATGAAAAAATGTGATATTTTCTTATGTCTGCTCAAAATATAGATAGAACAGAAATAAGAAAAATAGGGTATACCCCTCTAAACCTCAGTGGGGTTCAAGGGGGTCAAAATTATATAGGTGTGTTTTCGTGATTGTGTTAGCTGCAACCAGTGTCCCATAGTAAGAAACCACATTTTAGACTGTTCAAAAGTGATCTTAAAACACTTTGAATAGTTCAAAAGGTGTCTTAATATAAGAATGTTTAATGCACTTTGTTGTTTAAGTTGTAAAGATGGCATGCAATGAAAATGATACAGTACTTTGATTTGGGCTGTAAAGATGGCATGTTATAAAAATGATAAAGCACTTTGATTTTGGCTGTAAAGATGGCATGTTATGAAAATGATACAATCCTTTGCTTTGTGCTGTAGAGATGGCATGTTATGAAAAAGATACAATCCTTTGTTTTTGGCTGTTCAGAATCAGAATCAGAATTGTTTACTGGCGACACGTCCTTAGACAATCCTTTACGAGGAGATGGCAGATGTTAAGATGGCATGTAATGAAAATGATACAATCCTTTGTTTATGGCTTTGAAGATAGCATGTAAAGAAAATGGTACAATCCTTTGTTTTTGGCTGTAAAGATGGCATGTAATGAAAAAAAAGTAATCCTTTGTTTTTGGCTGTAAAGATGGCATGTAATGAAAATGATACAATCCTTTGCTTTTGGCTTTAAAGATGACATGTAATGAAAATGATACAAGCCTTTGTTTTTGGCTGTAAAGATGGCATGTAATGAAAATGAAACAATCCTTTGTTTTTGGCATCTGGAAATTTGGAATATATGTATGTTTCTTATTTCTGCCGTAAAAATAGAATGTGGCCCGTATGCTAGTGTGCGTGTGTGCAGGGTGTGTTCAGAGTTTCTGTTTGAGATCATTACTACACGTATTCATCACTTGAACAAGTCCGTAGGATGAACACCCACCCACCCCCTTCCTAAACTACGCTTTATATAGAGAAAACATGGGTTTAGGGGCTAAGCATTTTTTTATTTCTGCTCCATTACATAGGTTGTGGATACTCGTTAGAACCGCCTAATTGAGAAAAGTAGGAAAGTAGCCACTTTGGAGATGTGATAAAATGCACTGTCGCACGGGTGCAAGTATGTTAGTGTGCGTGTGTGTAGGATGTTGTCGTAATTTCTTTTTGAGTTCATTACACCAATGTATATATATTATTGACATTTCCCTCTTCCTTCTACATGACCGTGAAAGACCTCCGAATTTTATTGGTTTCGCGATATACTTTCACTGGTCTAACTTTTCCATTAGAAATCGTAATGCAATACCATTTGTGAACAGCATATATTTCTGGACAATTATATCACGAGACATTCTGACAAGGCTTCCTTTGTATGTAATTTTTTCTTTAGTGTATTAATGACACAGTTAAAGATTTCTTGTCTGGTCCAGGGATTCAACTTTTTTCTTATATAATGCCAGCATGAAATGTTACAAATGATTATGTGACAGCCGTTGATTTAAAATGTATTTACTGAACACTCAGGGGGACAATTGTGCGTCTTAGGCAAACAAATCAAGTTTATCAAACATAATATAAGAACAAGGTGCAAATGTGTCTAGCACAGTAGTAAAAGGTTTTTTTTTAAATACAGCTTTCCTTTAAGAGTTGACCCCTATTGACATGGGAGCCAAATATACTTTTACAGGAGTTACCTCCCCTGAAGGTGTTCCCATTCCCCTTAATTGCCAAGATGTTTGTTTTCAAACGTTTTGCCTGACGTGGAAGAGTGAGTGTTTCAGTTTTACGTCTCGCCAACAGCTAAGGTCATACGGAGATGGGACCTCGGTTTAAAGACTCATCCGAAAGTCTAGAGAAGCCCGGGATCGATCCTGCGACCCCTGGTTTACAAGGCGGGTAGCATAACCACTACACCACGGAGGCTTCTGTAACATGGAAGAACAATGTGGTAACAAAAAGTATGTAATAGAAAGTAAGAGAGAGTGTCAAGATTTGATTTGCGTTTATTGCATTCTCATCTCAGTTCATTACGAAAACACTCCTTTACAAATACATTGTAACCTTTATCGCCGAAAAAAAAAAATGAAAATTTTAAGATGAAAAAATGTGATATTTTTCTTATTGCTGCTCAAAATATAGATTGTGGGTACTCGTTAGAACCGCCTCATTGAGGCGGTTCTAACGAATATCCACAATCTATATTTTAGAGCAGAAATAAGAAAAATAAGGTTTACCCCTGCAAACCCCAGTTTTACTATATAAAAGTGGGGTTCAAGGGGTCAAAATTATATAGTTGTGTTTGCGTGATGTGAGCATGAAAAAACAGACAATTTTACTGCTCGAATCAGCAAGAAACAAATTTTGTTTGTCATCCTCGTAAATTTTGAAATGCCAAAAATGTTGGCATGTTTGCAAGCAGAACAAATTTAAGCTCAATTGAGTTGAGTGCGTATAAAGTTTTATGATCTCGTGGTCAAGATATCACATTCTGTGTCGGTTAGCAAATTTGAAGTGAAGGCAGTGATCAGGAATCGATACAATTAACCAAAACTACCCATCAGGGACACCAAATGAAAAGAAAGACAAACATTAAATAACTAGACCCTAATGGAAACACCAATAGCGGAAAGCCAAAAGGACAGTTACTTCCCACAGAATCTTCTAACGATTTTAATGTAATTAGCAAGTCTCTGTATTTTTTATATAATATTTTAAGAAGTTGACAATTTTAGCTAAGAGTAGACATTCTACCATGTGGCTCTCTACTAACATAATAAGTTCACTAAAATACATGCTACTTGAAACTAGAAAATGTGTTTGTGAAACACTACGCCCCCAACCATATGCTTGCCGCTCATAGATACATAATTAAGAAAGGTTTCCCACAATGCGTAAATAAAAATCAAAAATGAGTTCCTTTAAGAGCAATGAAAACATTCATAAGAAAGAAGATGGGTCATACTACGTAGTTTCGGCTAATAAAGCCTCATCAGTGATCCTGTAATGATCCGGCAAAGAAAGCCAGTGGAAACATACTGCAAAGTCCGAAAAAGAGCGTACATCCATTAAATATTTTCGGCATTTTTTTTTTATTGTAACATGTTACATGAAATAAACATACCGTACAAACTACGACATTTTTAAAGAATAACAAAATCGTCCTAAATAAACAAAACTGCAGTTGACCTACATATGATGAAAAAGAACCATTTTCCATAACATGAAACAACATTATATAGTTGATAAGGGAAAAAGAGAAGTAACAGATAGGTATATAAACAAATAAATTAATACAAAAAGAGGTAATAAGATAACGAGATGAGAACACTAGATGGGCACCAGAGAGAGAGAGAGAGAGAGAGAGAGAGAGAGAGAGAGAGAGAGAGAGAGAGAGAGAGAGAGGAGGGTGCTGCCTTAAACTAGTTCAAATACGTTCATAACATTTCCCCATTGTCTGTCAAATTCAAAAAGTGTGTCTTTCATAAGAGCTATTTCTTTTTCAATTTGCAATCTTTTTTTAATATGAATTTTAAAGGTTTGTAAATTTGGAATTGATCGATAGTATTTATTTAGAAATATATAATATTTATATGTAATTTTTAATATTTGATTTATCTGTATATTGCTCTTTTATGCCGAAAGTTATTGTTCTTAAAGTCACATCTAATTCTATCCTATTAGCAAAGAGAAAATTTCTAAGCTGCATCCAAAAAAACCTGCACATGCCTGCACTCCCAAAACAGATGATTGAGCGTTTCGATTTCCATGTTACAGAAATCGCACAGAGATGAATTTATTAACTTGCATTTATTCAAAAAGTTATTTGAGGGGATTATTCTGTTCAAATATTTGTATTGAAATTCTCTTAGTTTTGTAGCAGATGTAATGACAAAAGGCGTGATATATATGATTTTCCAGTTCAATTCCTCATCTGAAAAGATGGTGCTCCATTTTTGTTCTGATTTGGTCATTTCATTGCTATCAAGCTGTAGTAAGAGGTTATAGACAAATTTATTAGTTTGTTTAACACAGACAAGTTGATTTAACAATGTTGGCTTTAATGGAACATAACCATTTTCTTGTTTAAGTCGAGACTTCCGAATATTTGGTATACTCCGAACGAGACTTATATACTTAAGATAATCATGATTTGGTATTTTGTATAGTTCTTCTAATTTTTCAAATGTATGTAGTTTTCGTTGTGTATAATTGTAAATATCTTTTATATATTTAATACCTAACTGAGACCAGTTTTTATAATAGATCGTTCTGTTTCCAGCTTTAATATTTGAATTATTCCATATTATTTCATTACTGTAATCAAGTATAACATCTTTATAGTTAACTACGTTCCAGGCTAAAAGTATGTCTGTGAAAAAGTCATTTTTCTTAAAATTATTTAAAATGTCATTTTGATTAACATTGCATTCAAAATAAAGAGCACCGCCGAACTTTCTAAGCCTGTGTAAATATATCTCATTTAGAATGGTTTTATTGTTAGGGTCTAATATTCTTTTTATCCAGGTCACTTTCTGTGCTTGCATAAATTTTTGTATGCCAATCATTTTAAGTCCACCTTTACAATATTTTTGAATGAGCGTCTTACGTTTAATTCTTTCTGGTTTATTGTTCCAAAGGAATGTATAAATGTCTTTTTCTATAGCTTTGATCGTAGTATTAGGTGGATTCGGTAAAGACGATAAGGCATACATTAATTTTGGAAGTGCAAAAGTTTTTATTACCGTAATTTTTCCCATTAATGTAAGTTTTCGATGCTGCCATTGTTTCAGTACATTTTGAAATTGCTTACTTTTTGGTTCAAGATTCAGTTTGAATAAGTCTTCCTTATTTGTACAAAAAGTCATCCCGAGCGCTTTAGCCTCAGTTGAGCTCCATGTGAAATGTTTTTTCTTCAGGTAAATTATGTTTGTATTCCTCGTAATTCCTACTCGTAACACTTGGCATTTCCTAGAATTTATTTTCAGACCAGATATGTAGCTAAAATTTTCTAAAACATCAACCAGTGTTTCGAAAAATTTTTGTGAGCCATCTAATATGAAAGAGGCGTCATCAGCATAACATGAATTTTTTTATCTCAGGGCCAGTTATAGTTTTACATTTTATATTTTCATTTAATGTTATCTGATGTGTCAGTAACTCCATACAAAGTATAAATAAATGGGGACAAGGGACAGCCTAGGCGAACTCCTCGCTTTATTTGGAAAAACTCTGATAGGAACCCAATATTAGAAACACAGCTTTTTGCATTGGAATAAAAACAAATCGATCCATGAAATAAAATCATTACCGAAATTAAAATGTTTCAGGCAGTTTGTTAAGAATTCATGATCGACGCTATCAAATGCCTTTTCAAAATCCGAAAAGAAGATCATACCAGGTATATCTTGTTCTTTAGTATAGTTGAGTATTTCATATAAGATTCTAATATTTTCCCCAATAAAACGACCTTTAAGAAATCCTGTTTGAGAATTATGAATTATTTTATGTATCACTCGTTTCACTCTGTTTGCAATTGCTTTAGTTGTTATTTTATAATCGACATTCAATAGACTAATTGGTCGCCAATTTTCAAGAAAAGATGTATCTTTTTCTGACTTTGGGATAAGGGAGATTATACTTTGTGTTTGTAAGTCTGTAAGTTTACCAATTTGGTACGAGTGATTTATTGAATCCAAATAGAATCGTTTAATATCTGCCCAGAATATTTTATAAAATTCTGTCGTTAGACCATCTGATCCAGGACTTTTCTTATTTTTCATGTCGCAAAATTGCAGTATGTTTCCTCTGGCTTTCTTTGCCGGATCATTACAGGGTCACTGATGAGGCTTTATTAGCCGAAACTACGTAGTATGACCCATCTTATTTCTAATGATTGTTTTCATTGACCTTAAAGGAACTCATTTTTTTATTCTTATTTAAGTGCTGTCGCACATTCCAGTTCTGTTAAGATACCTTCGCAGATACTTTTTTCATCTTCATTTAGTTTTTCGATAGTATGGTCAAAAAAGTTATGTGTTGTCGATTTCAATATCTGTTTTGAGTATAATTTTTGATAATATGTTTTTTCCTCTTTCAATATTTCATCTTGGTCAGGGATAACTTTACCATTTACATTAAGTCTTGAAATTATTTTTCTTTCTGCTCTCTTCTTTTCTAAACTTGCGAAAAATTTACTGTTCTTTTCTCCCTCTTCTATAATTTGGGCCTTTGATCTTAAAATATAACCTTCTGTTTGAATTTCAATAAGCGTATTTAGTTCCGTTTTCTTAGCATCAATTTGTTGTTTTAATAAATCTATGTTATCGTTGTTGTTTGAATTATTCATCACATTTTCCAGGTTTTCAATTTCTTTTGTAAGCTTTTGTTCAGTTTTTTGCCATTCTTTTTTGTTCATTGTACCATATTTTATTGTTTCGTTTCTTATCGTTCCTTTTATTAATTCCCATAAAGTATTTTGGTTCGCATTTTTGTTAATGGTCGTTATTTCTTTTATACTATTTCTAATATTTTCTTGATATTGATTATCAAACAAGAAAGTATTGTTAAGTTTAAAGTATCCCGGGCCTCTTTGAATATTGTTTATATCAACTTTTAATTCGACTATACTATGATCGGATTTATAGCTAATTCTATGTTCACACGAAACAACACTGTTCACAAGGTTTTCTGATAAAAGAAAGTAGTCTAATCTGCAGAAAATAGGTGGTTTATTAGACGAATGCCACGTATATTGTTTTAAGGTTGGATGCGTGCTTCTCCAAATATCTATTAAATTATATTCCGATGCTATCATATTTAAGAGGTTTCTGCATGCTTTGTGAGTGTCTGACCGCCCATTCTTTTTATCCATTGTAATATTCAAAACAGTATTAAAATCTCCACCTATGATAAAGGATTTGTCTGTATTTTCTTTCAAGAAGTTTCTAATGTTTTGAAATAAAGTACATCATCTGCATTTGGACCGTAAACATTTAGAATTACAAGTTCTTTTCCGTTTATTTCCAGTTCCAAGGCTTGTAGTCTCCCAGTCATTATTTCTTTATATTTTAAACCACTACATGAAAGACTTGAGTTTATCAATATAGCTACTCCTTCGCTATTATTTTTGGTCCCACTAAAGTAAGAAGTTGCCCCACCCCACTCGTTTGCCCATGGATCATGTGTTCCCTCGCCTGAGTGTGTTTCCTGTAATAAGCATATCGCGAATTGTTTCTCCTTTAACCATGCAAATATCTGGCCCCGTTTATTTTTATTTCCCAATCCTCTTACATTATATGAACAAATTTTGTTTGTCATTTGAGAGAATATAAAAAAGGTCATTCACGCAAAAGGCAGCAACAAGAGAGAGTGAAAGGATAAAGGAAATACAAGAAATAAATTGAGATACATAAGAGAAAAAAGGTAACATAATTACGATATTGAATTTTGGGAAGAGTAAGCGATCTTATATATGCATGTGCATATTGTTCCAGATTGCCAGAGGTATTTTCATGACACCGTTTTAACACCGTAAGTGGAGTCCAATTGTTGCACGAAAGAAGACTGTCATGATACCGCTCATTGTTTGAGGTTATATTGTTAGATCCTTTTTTTGCACATGTTTCGTTTACCATCAAATCAAAACCCAACAAAAGTTCAATCATGCCACATTCTGACCCCTCCAGTGTTACGGTTATCATATAGTTCGCCAAATGATGGCACGATAAAAGAATGCTCCAGTGCTTCTCAATGGAGTATTCTTGGACATATTTAATATGCTTTGAAAACCGACATTATGAATATTATGTGTAAAGCTATTTCTAACATACAGTAAAACTGCGATAACTCGAAAACGGATAATGTGATTACTATGGTTGATTCGAAATCGTTTTGGAGTTACTAGAGAATTCTTCCTATAGTTCCACATATCCATGTCCGTTGGCTAATTTTTTAGTTTATCTTGAAAAGGTTTGTTGTGTATACTCATTAGCTTCACATTGTATAGGCGATTCTAATGAGTATACACAACATACAATTATTTTTTTTTCTAAAGGTCAAAAATAGATCTTAAAGTCATCTATATTATGTGTTATATCCAGGCAGTATGTGTAACACTCAATAGTTACAGCTACCCCTGTCCCGAACGCGAATGTATTCGAGTTATTGGAGATTGACGATACTTTAGTACAGATAATAAAGACATAAAGAAAAAGACAGTTTTGACCAACAGACACGTATGGCAGTGTTTCAAAAATGATAAGTGATATATACCGGTTTCCTGTATCCTAATGCTGTCAATATAGTTTTTTTAAGCCAATCAAAGTTATTGGTCTTCAGAATAGTGCCTGTAATATGTTTCGGAGTATAAGTGAAAGGTAATTTGTGCAAATCCATGTAAGCCCAACCCTCCATATAGAAAAGGTGGGTCCTACCGGGTTAATCATACGAGAGTAATGTGTGCACCTCCACGCAAACCCTAACCCTCTCCCTAGAAGGTGGGACTCATCGTGGTCATACTCACATAAAACCTTCTAAAGCGGTATTTGCCTGTACGATTGTTTCTTGGGTTTAATATACGCTATGCAAATATTTAATATGTAATAAACATGATTAGACACAATACTGTTAGTAGTTATGTGTAATTGTATGTTACCGTAAGCCCAATGCAACCGCTTACTGTAGCAATCTCCTACCGAAAACGAAAGATGTAAGAGTTTGCTACTATCGGCGAAACATTCTTATTTCGTTATTTCTGTTCTATGCCTTGCTAGCTTTTCAAGGCATTTGTCGCAGAAATTCAAAGATTCAGATAACTTTATCATTAATATCTATAAGGGCATCTTTTAATATTGGGCTAACCAGCAACAAAGTACGGTCAGGCCTTTCTATTCCGACATTCAATATGACAACAAAACTTGTTAGAGGAACAATTTCCATGGTGCGACTTTTTCACTCAAGATGAATCGGGTTAATCATTACGATAACATTCCCGTGCGACATAGTTTTTGTTTTCAAATTTCCAATATGGCTACTTTTCTGATGAAAATCCGTAATAAATTTGTTATTTATACTCCAAAGAATAGGTCGTGGGTGCTCGTTAGAACCGCCTCATTGAGGCGGTTCTAACGAGCACCCACAACCCACGTCTTGGAGCAGAAATAAGAAAAATAATGTATAATCAACACTACTTTAGGTCATTTTTAGCCGGTCAGTTTACCTATCCACACTTTTTCTGGGAATGCTTATACGTAAGCAGTTAACCAGTACAGTTCGCATTCTTTCACCAAAAACTGACAACTGCCCTTCTTGAAACAGCGGAAGAGAGAGAGAGAGAAAAGATTTCATGAACATTCTCCACGTAAGAGTGTTGCCGACCACGCGTCCTCCTGATCACTAGTCAGACGCGCATCCGACTGAGTTACCGAGGCCGGCCTTTCCTACTGGTAAGTATTGTTGTTGTTATAGCAAGGGTCATCTGTATACATTTAAACATCTTTGGCGCAGAAAAATACATCCATCCGTACTGTACAAATAATAAAAGGGGTAAAACAGTATAACTTGTTCCTATCACATGACAACTCCGTGTTATCAATGCATTGAAAGCCGCGTCGTGAGAAAAGGATCTCATCACTAAACACAGGTGTAAGTTGTATTGAAAATGCGTCTGCAGTGAAATAACTCGTTTGCTGGACTGGAGATTCTTTTAGTTTGTTTGACAGTATTAGCTGTCAGCACAAGCATTGACAACACTTGAGTCGTTTTTGTAACCAGGGGTGTAAAATCGGTATCTGAAGTTATTGGCAGACTGCATGTCTATGTATAGCTGGTTCAGTTTGACATGAGACTGACCTCTTTGCACGGATAAATTAGTCAATGATTTCGCCCAACTGGTCGGCCGCGTAATCTTTTCGTGGTTCTCCGGCATCCCGTGAACGGCGACCCATTTACATACCTCCACGTGCCGAACATCAATATCGATCTAGACAAACATATGCATTTATTCGGGTGCGAAATAATTGCAATAGAGGTCGTATGTCAAGTTGTATCAGTTATCATATTGCATGTAAAATATTAAATAACACACTGCTTCAACCCATAAATGTCCAGCGTGTACTATTCCGGACACTTGTAGAGCCTGTAGACCCCGATCAGACGTCATAGAACGTGGCCTCTGATCAGGATCCACAGTGACCGCACAATGACCAGACATTTTCGAAACAAAAAACAACAGCTCTTCACAAATAAAATAAACCGGACACTTTTCTAAATAGATCGCCGTCCATTTCATCACGAAAAATTTCCAAATAAAAATTAGATTTTTGTATGTTGCAGCTCAGGGTCTATATTGTTCGTTGAAAATAGATCGCAGACAGCGATGTTTGATCAGAGTTCACAATGTTTGCCAGACCCAGAACATAAGTTGAATGCAGATCAGTTATACAATTAGCCCCATTTTCTTAACATTGATAAAAATGGCATGGTTTTATATAACGTCCTCGGATTGATAATCACTTGTACATCAGCAAGGTAAAAACTACTATGCTTAGCCTCCTTGGGTACAAGTCCGTCCAAAAATTAAGGGGTATCGGGTGGTGTTTTCATCAAAATTTATTCGGAAGTCGACTGAACTTTTTTACTAACCATGCAGGCCCCGATCAAGCGCCGCAGAGTGCGACGTCTGATCTGGGTCTGTACTGCTTGCCAATTATCCGCTTTGGGGTTTCTGGCACAAAGTGTGTTAACATGTAAGTAAGCGTGCGAACAACAGAGGCGCCATTCAGACTCTGAGTATACGCAGTCTACCTGCGCCCCCGTCTTTCGCACATGTCATACGGCAGTTTTTAACGAAGTTGTTCATGGAATAAAACGGCACATTAACAACCGAGCCTTATAACAAAATTAATTGGCGTAAGACAGTGATGGGTAAATAATATAACTATAATCTTATATAGTCTTATTATTATGGTACACAATAAATATTTGTTTGATCTGAGGTTTAACGGCCCCGTCAACACTATAGCTCATTTTAGAAACTTTAATGATAGATGCTATAGTTATGTCACAGTCTTGATCGTGTTTATGCTACATTTATCCCGTTAGGCCCGGGTTCTGGCCATTCTAAGTCGATCCATTGTTGGAAGTCAACAAATTTTACTTCATGAATGTGACCAGTCTTGTTCTTATAGAAAATCCGACCATTCCGCGACCAAACCTTATCTACTTCATCTGGCATTTTCTTACGCATACAGGCCAGCACTAACTGGTTCAGACTTGTCAGATCTTCATTTATATAAATATTCGACCCTTTAAACAGTTTTCGGTTTCTAATTACTGTGTCTCTCTTTAATCTCGACAGAATCTCGACAGAAATTTAACAATAATTGGTCTGCGTGCACCGTGTCGTTTCCGTCCCAATCTATGAGCGATATCGATGTCAGATATTTCTAGGGTCAAGTCCTGTATTCTACCATTCAGTTTATCAACTATCTTTCTTGTTGTTATATCAGCGGTTTCCTCAGATTCTTCTTCCTGGATTCCGTTTACTCTTAGATTGTTTCGCCTTCCATATTGTTCTAGATCGTTAATCCTCTCGTCTGCAATTTCATTAACTTTCTGGATCTGATCAAGTAGTTTATTCTTTTCTTCTTTCTCATCCGCTATTTTCTTGTTAAGAGCTGTTATTTCTATCTTGAGTCTCTCGTTCTCTTGGTCTTTTTCAAACAGTTTGCCTTCTAGCAATTCTATTCTATGGTTAACTCCATGGAGAAACTCATCTTTCATCTGTTGAAACATCCCGCGTATAAGATCTCTTAGGAATCCATCGTCCTTTGTGATTACATTCGACAGCTTTCTATTGATCGCTTCATGTTGTTTACTGATCTCTGTTGTCATTTTCTTTTCTTTATAATCGTTTGCTATGTTTCCTATTTGATCTTCCTGCTCAGAATTGCCACCTCTGCTCTGCACTTTCTCAGAATTACTTTTCTTCTTTTTCGGTTTTCTCGACTTTACAGCGATAGTCTTTTCTGGACTGTTTACACTTGTATCTAATTCACTGCTTAAATCATTGCCCTTTCTTTTCTTTGAATCTAGCAGTTTCTTATCTGCCATTACTTATCTGCCATTTCTTATGTTGAGCAGTATACTTTTTGAGTGTCCGACCGTGAGTTCTTTAATAACCGTAAATTAGCAGCAGGGAACCATTGTCAGTGTTTTTTTTTTTTTGTTTTTTTTTTTTTGGTTTGGGTTTTACGGCCCTTTCAAGATTATTTCACTCATATCGAGCCGATCGTTAATCAGAGGTGGGCGAAAACCGGAGTACCCGGAGAAAAACCACCTGACCTTCCGTTGCGGAACTTGGCGTCTCGCCAATATGGCACCACCCTTCCACAATATAGAACCTAACTCATATCTGCTTAGTGGATCTTCTACGCTAGTTAATCAGGTCATCTATACCTTAGACCCAAACTGTCTACTAAATACCATGAGCCTAGCTGAAGCAGAAAGGGGCGTTTCTCCGTTGAATATTATCGGAATTTTATCAAAAGTTAATCAGGTCATCTACACATTAGACCCAAACTCTCTACTAAATATCACGAGCCTAGCTCAAGCGGTTCTTCGGATATTTTGTTCACAAGGTTTCCCCATAGCCGCAATGCATAAGTCCGAAAAGGGGCGTTACTCCGTTAAATATTTTCGGAATTTCGTCAAAAGCTAATCAGGTCATCTACACCTTAGACCCAAACTTTTTACTAAATATCATGAGCCTAGCTCAAGTGGTTCTCCAGATACCTTGCGCACAAGGTTTCCCCATAGCCACAATGCAAAAGTCCGAAAAGGGGCTAACTCTGCAAAGACAAGTCCGGCGAAAAAAAATACGTGTCCGCTTATTTTTCATGCACATTCCATATATGAAATTTCGAGATCCTAGCTCAAACCATCCTTGAGTTTCCTACAGGGTGAAAGCGTAACGGATAGACGTAAAAGACAGACAGACGGACACACGGACAAGACAGAACCAATATGCCCTATCAACTTCTTCGAAGTTGAGGGCATAATAAAAGGCAAACATATAACATATACACATATATACGCAGAGGGCAAACAAACACTCTAAAAACTACAGTTTTATTTAAAATTCGGAGATCATGCAAATGGTGTAATTAATTAAAATCGTATGAAGCTATACCATTTGCAGTGGAGATTAAGAAGTGCAATTACTGTCGCTTTTGCTATCAAACATAATATTTCACATGATTTTGTGAAGCATAAAAGTTGGAGATTAATTTCTGCACCAATACATAGGATGTGGATACTCGTTAGAACCGGCTCATTGAGGAGGTTCTAACTAGCACCCACAACCTATCAAGAAAAATGTCATGGAATTTTATCAGAAAAGTAGCAAAGTAGCCATTTTGGAGATGTGATAAAATGCACTGTCGCACTGGTGCAATTATGTTAGGGGTGTTGTCAGAATTGTACACCTTCAGTGGAGGCAACCTGTGCAAAAGTATTTTGTCTCCCATGTCAATAGGAGTCAGCTCTTAAAGGAAAGAATGTTCTTCTGAGGAGCGAATTCTTTTCCTATAAAAGTAGACCCTTTTTCAGTGGGACTGGGCTTATAGAAAAGCCAAAAGGAAGTCCCGAAAGTTGTCGCCGTTTGAAAAATGGCGGAAAAATCAGGTGTTCCCATTCCCTTAAAAAGTTAATTAGATCATGTTGATGCTAATAATAGTCTACATTGAAAAACTATGGTCACCTCATTCTAAGGAAGTTAATGATAATTGGGACGGTCTTGACTTGTTAACCCTTATCTTGCTGAATATTCATTTAAGCCACACCCATTTCTGTCTATCAGCCAATCAAATAACCTGATGTAATTTATTGCTACAAATTCATAAATTGAATGCCAAACAATGTAGATCCTGATCAGATGGCTTCTTCAGAAGCCATCTGAACTGGATCTACCTTGTTTGCAAAGATAGGGGTTGCCGTGAACGGCAAGATAAGGGATAAGACAATAATTTACAATTGTTAAGATATTCTTTTACACACTTTTTAAATGAACTTGGGGGCGGAGCTGATTAAAGCGTTCAATAGTCACAGAGCGCTGTCCTCGATCTGAGTACAGCCAGTGACCCGTCTTCAGAATGTACAGGTTTTTGAAACGGGCTTGTTTAAAGTAGAAGTAAAATAAAGATCAGGAATCGATACAATTAACTTACTCCACCCATTAAAGACACCAAAGGGAAAGAAACACATACATGAAGCGACCAGACCTTAATGGAAAGCTAAACAAAGGATGGCCATACTTTCCCACAATATATAAGTCTGATATATATGATGGTGTAACTTTATAAGTTAATACGGCCTTATTGTAATGAAATGGTATCCAAGATCGGTGTATCAGCCTTCAAGATGATACATGTATGTGCTGCGCGTTTTGTACTTTGTTAAGCCTGTCCATATTTATATGGTACGTCGTGCTCCAAGTGTTGGAACCATAATCAAGGGGTGGTAGGATGTAACCTTGAAAATATATTTCATTTCGAAAACACGCCTATACAAATACATTGCAACCTTTTATCGCCGAAAAAAATGAAAATTTTTAGATTAAAAATTGTGATATTTTTCTTATTTCTGCTCAAAATATAGATTGTGGCGGTTCAAACGAGTACCCACAATCTATATTTTAGAGCAGAAATAACAAAAATAAGGTTAACCCCTGTAAACCCCAGTTTTACTATATAAATGTAAGATTCAAGGGGGTCAGAATTATATAGGTATGTTTTCGTGATGTTTTAACCTGTATTTTCACTCTTGAAAACCCCCCACCCCCACTTCATTACGATTACACACCATTACGCTAAAATGGCGTCTTTCTTATCTGCAGACCCAGCATTTTTATGCCCCCGCCATTCGAAGAATGGTGGAAATGGCATATAGCGTTGCCCCTGTCCGTCCGTCTGTGCGTTCGTCTGTCCGTGCGTCTGTGCGTCCGTGCGTCCGATACTTAAACGCAGTCAATAACTTCCTTATTTCTTGATGTATTTTAAAATTGCTTGGCATAAATGTTAACCATCATGAGACGACGTGTCACGTGCAAAACCCAGGTCCGTACCTCCAAGGTCAAGGTCATACTTAGAGGTGAAAGGTCAAAAAAGGGTCCGAAACTTAAACGCAGTCAATAACTTTCTTATTTCTGGATGGATTTTGAAATTACTTCGTAGAAATGTTAACCATCATGAGGCAATGTGTAATGATCAAAACCCAGGCCCGTACCTCCAAGGTCAAGGTCATACTTAGAGGTCAAAGGTCAAAAAAGGGTCCGAAACTTAAACGCAGTCAATAACTTACTCATTTCTGGATGGATTTTGAAATTACTTTGAAGAAATGTTAACCATCATAAGACGATATGTCACATGCAAACCCAGATCCGAACCTCCAAGGTCAAGGTCATACTTAGAGGTCAAAGGTTAAAAAAATGGTTTGAAACTTAAACGCAATCAATAACTTTCTTATCTATGGATGGATTTTGAAATTACTTGGCAGAAATGTTGGCCATCATGAGACAATCTGCCTCACACAAAACCAAGGACCTTACCTCCAAGGTCAAGGTCATACTTAGAGGTCTAATGTGAAAAAAGGATCCAAAACTTAAACACGGTCAATAACTTTCTATGGATGAATATGAACATAGAGATATTTTCAGGCGGAGGCATCCGTGTCCTATGGACGCATTTCTAGTTTTTCAGATGAAACTGTTCTTTTTTTTCTTATTTGTAGTCAAAATATAGATTGATGGTGCTCGTTAGATGGTGCTCGTTAGAACCGCCTCATTGAGGCGGTTCTAACAAGTATCATCAATCTATATTACTGAACAAAGCTAAGGAAAATAATGAATACCCAGTAAATCTAATTCTCTCTCTATAAAGTGGGATTTAGAGGGTTATTCAGTACATGGACTTGTTATATGTAGCTTTATGTTATATACACATGTAGAGAAAACTAGGGTTTAGAGGAATATACACCATTTTGTTCATTTTTTTTATTTTCTTCTCCAAATACTTGTTAGGGCCTTCACCTCTCCTTATCTGAAGTGCTCTCTTCCACCTTTGAATTACGGACCGCCTAGGGTAAGTAATCTTAAGGTCCCTTAGTGCTGTTGTTTGAGACTCGTTCGGGTCACGGGTGACTTCATGAGCTCTGCACCGGAAGCTCATGTAGTTTTTCTCCGGGTTCTCCAGTTATCGCTTCCATATCTGTTGATGTATTGATGTTAAGCTCATATGCTAATAGTAAGACAATGGAAGAAAAATACAAACTTGTAGATGCGTGTGTTGTTATGAAACAAAACACAATTATAAAGTAAACAACAAAATTACAATAACAACACCGACAACAAAAAAGACACGTAGAATTTGCTGCAAAGAAAATAAAAATACTTGAGATTGACAACAAAGTAATGCTGTTGCAGCCATCCTTTAGTGACAAATCGAACATTCCGCCAACAGCTTTGTACAGGCGCATTTTACAATATAAGGGATATCAAGGTCAGTTGTACACGGAATTTCTGTACATTAAGTAAACGGTGAAGAACCTAATCAGACGCCAAGTTGCTGCGTCAGATCTGGGTCAACGTTTGCTAATCTACCTTTTTGGAACGCACGGCACATACAACAGCGATCCAGGCAACACATTTATTAGCAGCAAACCATTTTTTCAAATTTTGTTAAGGTGAATGGGAACACCTTGTAGATTTTTCCGCAGTTTTTCCAAAGGGAGACAACTTTAAAGACTTCTTGTGCGCTTTTCTGTAAGCCCTGTTCTACCGAAAAAGGCGTCTACTCTTAAAGGAAAGAATTTGCTCCTCAGGAGCAAATTCTTTCCTTTAAGAGTTGACTCCTTTGGGCATGGGAGACAAAAATACTTTTGCAGGAGTTGCTTCCCCTGACGGCGTATCTATGCCCCTCAAACTACCGTTTAAATAAATAACTGCTTCATGTTTGTTGAATTTGAAATTGGATTTTTTCAAGTGTTTAATTATTTTTTCATTTTGTTTTTGTAATCAACGTGTTTTTCAATATCATTGTTAACTGTCAATTTCAGAAAATGCTCATCTTTACTGTTGTTTAGAAAAATAGACTGGTATTTCTCTTAACTCCCATGTGGGCATTGTCGGGGCCTCGTTAGCTCAGGAGCTCAGGAGGGGGTATCACAGTGCCGGGATCGACAACATTCTTTCATGAAGGTTTTTCATTAAATCTTTTCTTCGCTCACTCTCTCCCATCCGCTGACGGAAGAACTGCAGTTGTCAGTTTCTGATGCAAGAATGTGCACTGAACTGTTAACCGCTTATGTGAAAGCCTGGTTAAACTCACCGACTCGATACGGCCTAAATAGTGGCAACTGGGCCGTTAAACTCCACACAAACAGATAATTGAGGAGGTAAGTATTCATTCATTCATTCATTCATTCATTCATTGGTTGTTGTTGTGTTTTGTTTTCAAAGAAAATCTTTCACTTCGGCGTCTGTGTGGTCGTTGTCGTCGTTACGAAAAAAGAAACTTAACATTGGATATAACATCAAGTACATTTATTTGACTCAGCCTCATGGAAATTCACACACATTCTCACCATCACAAGAGCTACATTCTGACCAAGGGCCGTAACTGAAATACTATAATGTTCTTATCCATGTATCAGAATATTTATTGTTTATAATATTGTTGCCTCCACCCATCGGGTTTGGGCGGCAAGATGCTTCCACGCAGAGCTGAAACCAACCGCACATGAGTAAACCGCTTAGAACCCAGGCAAAGTGGTGGGAGTCGGACAGTCCATGCATATAAACCCCATTGGTTTCATTGGGCGGTAGGGATTGCGGAGATATTATTTCATCTCAATGTCGGCTAAAAGCCCCCCCCCCCCCCAAAATGGCGGCAACGTCTCTAAAATGGCCTAAATAGTGTTGACGTTATTAAGACCACCTGAAATTAAGACTAAATCTGCGTTTAAAAGCTTATTGAGAAGGTTTCAGTTATTCTTTCTTTGTGTTTTCTAAATCCAGTGTCTCCTTATAAGAGGCCACCTTTGAGACTGTTCAAAAGTGGTCTTAAAGACCACTTTTGAACAGTTCCAAAGGTGGTCTTAATATAGGAATTTTACATGTATGCTATTGAGGTACCGTCATGCTCATTATAATATGCTTGCAAGCTCGCAACTCCTTGTTTGATTCAAAGAAAAAACAGCCGAGCTAGCATCCGCTTGCGGCGCTTTTGTTACAATAAGATTAGCTTAGTGATTTCCTGTTCCCTTTCTTGCAAACTAAAACCCTCCCAAGAAGGGGGTGTCCTCTTAAAGCAAAGAATTAACCCTTCTTAAGGATATGTCACTTACGTGCAATGAATACCCACTTAAACCCCACTATATAAACACATAACTGAGGTTTACGGGGTTATACATTATTTATATTATTTCTCCTTCTAGACATAGCTTGTTGGCACTCGTTTGAATCGCCTCAATGAGACGGTTCTAATGAGCACATACAGCCTATATTTTGAGTAAAAATAAGAACAAAATCACAAAATAATCGTTTTGGAGCTCTGAAAGAATGCACTATCACGGACATGATATCGAAATGAAATTCTTTGGTTTAAGAGGTTATCTCTGTAGAAAAGGATAGACAAACATATTGAATAGAGTTGCTTCCGCTGAAAGATATTATAAGACATCCGTGTATTTGCTGTTACTACGGTGGCACAAAAGGCATATGACCGACCATGTGTTACATGTTGACTGTTTCACCTCCGACAGCTGAGACCCTCCGGACTTACATGAAAGACATACATGCCACAGTTGTTTTTGTTTGTTTGATTTGGGGTTTAACGTCCCCGTCAACACTGTAAATGTCATTTTGGAGACGTTGCTTCCAATGTTGTGGGACTTTTACTCAATATTGAGATAAAATGACATCCCAAGCCCTGTCACCAAATGAAACCAATAGGGTTTAAAAGCATGGACTGTCCAACTCTCATCACTTTGCCTGGCGGGTCGGTTTCAGCTCTGCGTAGAAGCATCATGCATTCCATCTATTTCTTCAAGCCCCGATGAGCGGGGGCCAAGTTAGGCCACAGTAGTGATACACGTGTATAACGTTATACTTGTACGGTCATGATCCTAAGTATAGGGACATATAGGCCTAAGCAAACAGAGAAGACCCAAACCAGACTGGAGCAGTCTGATCAGGGTCTACTCTGTTTGCCATTCCGTCTGCACTCCTTGTTTACCAGTCCTTTTGGACTTCTGGCTGGATCGTCACATTTTAGGTGAATTACGACAAGTCCTTTTTAGGAGTTCATTATATGCATGCTCGAAAAAACTTTAGGTCGTTTGCAGCGCATATGAACAGCGAACAGTTCTGAAGAAAATGCGTATGTGTGCATATCCCCAGGATTTTCGCTGTTCGCTAGTGAAGTAAAGATTTTTTTTCTTCCGAGCTAGCTGATATTATCTTGTGTGCAAATGATATTATCTTGTTCGCACAACTTAATATCTTGTGCGGACAACATATCATCTCGTTGCACAACATATTGTCTTGTGTGCGCATGGTAATATCTTGTTCGCACAACTTAATATCTTGTCCGCACAACATGTAATCTTGTTAGCACAAGTTAATCAGACACATAAGTTATGTTGTCCGCACAAGATCTAAATTGTGCGAACAAGATAATATCTTGTGCGCACAAGATATTAAATTGTCCGCACAATATATTTTATGTTGTTCGCTATCTTGTGCGCACAACATATTATCTTGTTTGCACAACTTAATAAAGAAAATGCATGTCCCTTCCCGGGTTCCGTATGTTTGAGAAAACTTTGAAATCGAAATATTTCTAGTGAAACATTAATAATTGGACATCACGTATGGGGCGCCCTTTTTCTTTTTAATCCGTATTTATCGATATCCATAAATCGAATTATGGATATCCATAATTCGATTTATGGATATCCATAAATCAGCCGAATAATGGATATTCATCATTCGAATTAAGGATATCCATAATTCGATTTCTGGATATCCATATTTCGATCTCAATTAATGATATCCATAAATCGATTTATGGATATCCATAATTATTTATGGATATCCATAATTTGATTTATGGATATCCATAAATCAGCCGAATATTGGATATCCATAATTCGATTTATGGATATCCATAAATCGAATTATTGGATATCCATTATTCGATTTATGGATATCATTAATTCAGTTCGATTTATGGATATCCATAATTCGAATTATGGATATCCATAATTCGAATTATGGATATCCATTAATAATTATGGATATCCATAAATACGGATTAAATAGTACAACGGCGCCCCATAATCACGCCTTTATAAATTTTGACCCCCTTTAACCCAATTTTATATAGCCAAACTTGTATCGGAATTTTTTGTCGGATAATTTTCATTTCTTTTTCTGGTTGTTAAAATTGTCAATATTTTTTTTATAATGGATATGGATGGCTCATTTACAATGGCTGAGTCGATCCCGTTCTCGAGACCATCGTTTTAGGTACGATTGAGTTATATTCTTACTAATTTTTCATTGAATGCGTATGCTATGAGTAGATTGGTTGAATGGTTGACACGTCAACCGTTGTGAGACATTTTGTGTCGTCTCCCAGAGAAACGGGAGAAAAGAGATACATGCAGAAGAGACAGTAGAGGAGTCGAAAGTGAGGGACAGAGGAGAAAGAGAAAAATGAACGGAAGTGTAGAAACAGAAGAAATAACAACATTCCCCCCTCTACCCATACCTACTGAAAGGACAGCAAGCCTTGTCCAACTGTAAGCCAATATCAGATGGACGCCCCAGCATCACGTGAACAAGTACGTGAAATGAAGACCCCCTACACCCCACTTTATATAGAGAAAACTGGGGTTTACGGGGGTATACATTATTTTTCGTATTTCTGCTCAAAGACATAGGTTGTGGGTACTCGCTGGAACCGCCTCAATGAGGCGGTTCTAACGAGCACCCACAACCTATGTTTTGATCATTTATAAAAAAAAATCACGGATTTTCATCAAAAAAGTAGCCATTTTGGGGATGTTAAAAATGCACTATTTCGCATGGGTGTGTTATCGTAATGGTGACGGAAGATACACCTTTGGCTCACCCAACCACCTCCAATGTTATGTGTATAATTGCCTCGCTTAGGCGCTTCTGATAAGTACACCCAAAACGTTTGTATTTTGCAGAAAATAAAGTGATACCCTCATTCGTCCATATTATACCGCCTTATCTGTTGCTATCATAAACTCTGAGTGGGTCGAAATGCCCCTATCCTGAACACATTACACATCCGTGTGACATAGTACATTCTGTCATCGGTCCCCGCCCTTCCGGGCTTGAAAAAAAAATAAATGGGCTGCATGATTGTTCCACGCAGAGTTGGAACCGACCGCTCACGAGTACTGGTAAATAGCTTAGAGGATCTAAGCCTGCCCAGGCAAAGTGGTGCGAGTCGGACCGCCCATGCTTATAAACCCTATTGGTTTCATTGGGCGACAGGGCTTTAGATGTCATTTTATCTCAGTGTCGGGTAAAAGTCCCACAAAATTGGAAGCAACGTCTCAAAATGACCTTACCAGTGTTGACGGGGACGTTAAACCTCAAATCAAACAAAACATTCTGTCATATCTCCACGGGTATTTTTCGTCTGAAAATTTGTGATATTTTTCTTATGCAAACTGCAAATGTGTGTTGCGTGCACTCGTTATAATCGCCTCAATGAGGCGTTTCTGAGTACCCACAACCTACGTCTTGCAGCAGAAATAAGGAAAATAATGTATACCCTTGTAAAACCCAGTTTTCTCTATATGAAGTGGGGTTTACAAGCATGCTTATCCCATGGATTTGTAACGTGATTCATCGTCCCAAAGGTATTCGAAACCATTACGGAAAACGCCTATACAAATACATTGTTAACTTTACCGCCGAAAAAAAACACTAAAAATATAAAATGAAAAATTGTGATAGTTTTCTTATTTCTGCTCAACATATATATTGTGGGTACTCGTTAGAACCGCCTCATTGAGGCGGGTCTAACGAGAACCCACAATCTTTGTTTTAGGGCAACAATAAGAAAAATAAAGTTTACCCCCGTAAACCTCAGTTTTCCTATATAAAATTGGGTTTCAAGGGGGTCAATATAATATAGGCGTGATTTTTTGTGATGAGTTGGTTTCTCTTAACTTACGAAGCAACACAACAGTCGAAATTAAAAAAAAAAAAAAAAAAAATGTGATAGGAGAGAGATAAAAACACGGTTTTTAGGAAATATTTTTTTTTGTACTTCGAGTATTTGACGATGGATACACTAATAGTGCACTTATGACGAAGGTGCGTACTACATTTGGCTACAGGTTTTTCAATCCATCAAAATTTAATGAGTACATTGCCACGGTAACATTGTAGTGAACCATTTTAATATTTTGTTCTGACCATATGTTACCTAAATGAAGGAGATCAAAGGCTAGGTTCGAATATCTTCCGGCAACGAAACGCGTATATAAGGTAGCCAGTAGAATCTTTTCGACATTCGGTCCAAAACAGCGTTGTTTGCCAGTCGACTTTGAATTTAAATCTCAAGATGAAAAATTTGGTCGTTATTTGTTTGGTTGTTATGCTGTGCACCAGCATGATCGCAGGTAAGTCGTCTTTTCATTATGCTACCGTCACGAAAACACGCCCATCTTGAATATGGTAAAACTGGAGTTTATATTGTTTTACGTATTTCTGCTCTAAAATTTAGATTTTTGGTAATTGTTAGAATCGCCTTGAATACGCGGTTTTAATATGTACCCACAATCTTTATTTCTCTAAAATATAGAAATTGTGGGTACTCGTTAGGTTTTGTGGTTTTGTTTGTACTGGAGTTTAACGGCCCATTCAACACTCTTTAGGTCATTTTTGAGCCGGTCACATTTTTCCTGGACAGGTTTATACGTAAGCGATTAACCAGCGCAGAGCAGATTCTTTTGCCAGAAACTGACAACTGCCTTTCTCGAATCAGCACAAGGGAGAGAATGGCCGTAGAAAAGATTTCATGATCAATCTCCACGAACGAATTTTGCTGAACCCGGCAGGTATCGAACCCGCGTCTTCCTGATCGCCAGTCAGACGCGCATCCGACTGAGCTACCGAGGCCGGTACTCGTTAGAACCGAGGTGGTTCTATCGTGCACCAACACTTTATATTTTGAGCAGAAATAAGAAATATATCACATTTTTTTTTATTTGAAAAACTCGTTTTTTTTTTTTTTCGAAGGTAAACTTTACAATAAATAAGCGTTTTTTTTTTCCGTTACGGAATACCCGTGTGTATGTAACTCCCACTTTGCATAGATTTTAGTGGATATGTATTGTGTTATTTTGCTCTGTGTGACCCGTTTTCGTGTTCAGAACTGTTTGATACACTGTCGTTGTACTAGTGCAATAACACATTCGTGCGACATATTGCATTCTTTCATATCTCAAAAACGGTTAATTTTCTGATAAAAAATGTGATATTTTTCTTATTTTTACTTAAAACAGTAGTTGTGGATACTCGTAAAAACCGCCTAAACATAGGTTGTGGGTGCTCGTTAGGACCAACGTACATTTGTATTGGAGTAGAAATATTAAAAATAATGTACACCAATGTATACCCAAGTTTTCTCTATATAAAGTTGGGTTTAGATGGGTGTTCAGTTAACGTGATGCTCCCCGCCCATCAAAGCCTGGAGAACTAGGTAGAGTTCAAGTGCATGGCGCTTCCGCACAGAGCTGAAACCGACTGAACTTTTGAGTACTGGGAAACCGCTTGGAAGGTCTTAACATGTCCGGGAAAAGTGTCAATCGGGCCGTTTCCTTTCTTGGTGCGGTAGGGCTTAAAGACAGGACTGGACTATTTAAGGGAGCACAGGAAAACCTGAGTCATTCTTTATCTGACCTCTGAAGGGTTAACATCAAATGATATTTATCTGATTGGCTGTAAATGGAGACCTACTGTGACATCACAATGATTGACATTTTAATAATAAGTGATTGACAGCTCTGCTCTGTTTGAAGCTAACCTTTTTATCTTTAAGATGTCATTTCATTTCTATGTCGGGTAGAAGTCGAACAAAATTGGAGCAACGTCTTCAAAATGGACCGGTGTTTAACCTCAGCAATAGCAAACAAGCAACAAACAAACAAACAAACCAACACTGTCGTTATCTTTATTCCCTTTTTACATGTAGCGATGTAAACACTTCATATGGGAAGATAGAGCTTGCTCGCTTTGTTTTCCGTTGTGCACGTAATGCGTTGTGTGCTCTTTCTCTTGGTTGCCTACGACATAGCAACTACAGTAAAATTCCTATGTTAAGACCACCTTTGGAACTGTTCAAAAGTGGTCTTCAAGACAATTTTTGAACAGTCCCATCGATGGTCCCTTACCAGAGTACCCTTGGTCAAACAAGAATACAGAACCGCTGAAACATTTCTTATACGCATTTGAGAGCAGAAATAGTCTTAACTTAAGCTGGTCTAAACAGCGGAATTCTACTGTGTGTTGATAGTTTTCCTTATTGCTCCTAAAAGCTATGTTGTGGGAATTCATTAGAACCGCCTCGGCTAATGAATAACCACAACATAGGTTTTTATTGAGAATTAACAAAAACTAGCCTTCAATTATCACAAAATACTAACCATATCTGGTGCTATGCTTTTCACTTCCTGGTAATCTTATTTTGTATTTTGCATGGAGAAAAGTGGACAGCTTACTGGAGAGCTTATCAGCTTATAGTATACCAATTGCCCATACGTCGTCGTGTTGTCCACACTTTCAAACATCTCCTCAGAAACAACTGGAACAATTGAAATCACATTTTATATTGAACATTTATGCCTCACTGGAATTACAAGTTACATAAATGGTCCTGTAACATTACCAAGATGGCCACCATGCCCATATATGGTATAAACCCATTAAAGTTTTCACCAGAACAGTATGTTAAATGCTCCTGAAACTAGGCACGCAGCCCAGCAGATCTATAAATGGTGAACACTGGTTTACCTATACCTTAAGACATGTATTTTGAAATAATAATTGAAAGTTTAGTTTATATATTTTAGCTTGAAAAAAAAAATCTCATTATGACTACATCCGTGCGTCACGTGAACAAGTCCATGAAATGAACATCCCCTTAAACCCCACTATATATAGAGAAAACTGAGGTTTTAGGGGGTATACATTAATTTTCTTATCTCAGTGTTTGAATTTGATTTATGTCTCGGTGATGATTCATTGATTGAGTTAGTAAATCATCATGCAAAACGAATATATAATGTCTATTGTTGGGAACAACACCCCAACCTAGGGCGAAGATTCGGTCGGTAAAAGATCTTTAAGCCACCCCCCCCCCACCCCCCAGTGGCATATGCTGCCGACCTTTTCTAAGGCGGTAGTTTTGGTGTTGTTCTGTTGCTGTTATTTTTGTTGTATGTCTGCGAATTTGTTGTGAGTTGTTGTTTAGTGATTTCTAATGTTCTGATCACTGCGTGTTGCGAAAAGATGGCTGATTGTTCAATTTCATTAACACGCGTAACTTGTCTTGTTTTGTCTATTTTTTTCGCTTCTCTTCGTTTCGTGAGTGGACTGCGTCTTGTGATTGTGGCGGTCCCTGGGAATTTATTTTTTTTCTTACTATCATGATTGTACATGTAATTTCATCACGGAAACACGCCTATATAATTTTGACCCCCTCATACCTCACTTTTATATAGTAAAACTGGGGTTTAAGGGGGTCTACATTATTTTTCTTATTTCTGCTCACAAACATAGATTGTGGGTACTCGATAGAACCGCCTCGCCGAGGCGGTTCTATCGAGTCCCCGCAATCTATGTTTTGAGCAGAAATTTTCTTATTTCTGCTCACAAACATAGATTGTGGGTACTCGATAGAACCGCCTCGCCGAGGCGGTTCTATCGAGTCCCCGCAATCTATGTTTTGAGCAGAAATAAGAAAAATATCACAATTTTTCATTTTAAAATTTCTATTTTTTGGCCAAAAAAAATGGCAATGTATTTGTATAGGCGTGTTTTCGTAATGGACATGTTTTTACCTGTTTCAGCTTGGGATGTTGATGATGATGACTACAGGAGACGCAAAGGATACGTGAAGACCTCGAGCTCACACAAGTCCCACTTCAACATGGGCCACTCTAATGAACGCTCTCGGGAAACCATGAGACGCTTCACGAGAGATTTACCAGAACAGGATGAATATGAAGAACAGGAAGCAGAATAGGATCACATCATGAAAATCATTAAATTACTATGAATTGTGATGTTCATGGTATTATCAGATTTTCATGTCGTTGTCGATGAATTACGTACGAAAATCATCGACAGTGCCATGAGAAACTGTCACTACCATGAACGTGATAAGGCATTGAAATCGACATTACAATACCACGAACATACATGTAATAAGTGAAATGTAAATCTGAAAATACCATGAACACAATAAGGCTATAAGAATCAACGATAAGTCTATAAAAATCATTGACAGTGCCATGATAAACTGATTATACAACGAACATGATGATGCCATGAAAATCAATCACGATGCCAAGAATATCATTGCACTTGATGATGCCATAAATATTAACATGGCAAATGATAAAGGAACTGTTATGTAAAGAAAGAAAAGTGCCATGGAAATACAGCGGCAGTGAATTTGACCTTTATCTCATAACAACAAAATGGCAAGTTATAAAACTGAAACTTTGATTCCAACGCTCATAGCCTTATTATTCATAAACCACGCTGCTCAATAATTTTGAATTCATGAAAAATAAAGCAACTAAATCACACATGTGTTGTTGTACATGTACAGACGAATCTGAGTGTCCTGCCCGTGACACAACCGATTACGAAAACACGCCTATACAAATTACCGCCGTAAAATTAAAAAAAAATAAGATTAAAATTATGATATTTTTCTTATTCCTGCTCTAAATATAGGTTGTGGGTACTCGTAACGAGTACCCACAATCTATATTTTAGAGCAGAAATAAGAAAAATAAGGTTTACTCCTGTAAACCCCAGTTTTATTTCATGAAAGTGGGGTTCAAGGGGGTCAAAATTATATAGGCGTGTTTGCGTGATGAGGTATCTCATCCGAGTCAGCACTCATGTTTATTACGTTAACAAGTCCATGAACTTAACATCCCCGTAAAGCCCACTGCATAAAGAGAAAACTGGAGTATATTTTTATTAAGAGGGTACATATCACGTTTTCTTATTTCTGCTCCAAGACATGCATTGTGGGTACTCGTAAGAACCGCCTAAATAAGGTGGTTTTAGTGGGGCCAGCAACTTATGGTTTGAGTATAAAATATGAAAAAAATAGTGGGTTGTCTTAACACATGTCTTGGTGCAAAATTGAGATAAATGATAGATTGCTGATGTAAACCACAGTTAACTCTATATAAAATGGGGTTTACAGGGCTATTTTCATTATAAGGACTTGATAAGACGGTTCGGTTTACAAGGATTTTCTCTACATGTAACGTAATGAATCTATTAATTTCTTTATTTCTTTACATACACACAGTCAGCTTTATTTGTATGGTCTTGTTTTCCGAAGGACGCTATACTTCCATTAATTAAATGGTGTTTGTTTCAGTCGTGTAGCCAAAACAAATATATTACTACGCACAAAAAGGAAACGCTTTTTAAAATCATCTTTCTGCGAGTTTTGGGCTACTCTCAAAGTAAAGTGGTTGCTCCTGTAAAACAGCCCCTATTTATATTGTTTTCTTTATTGGACAGGTACATACTTTTATGCCATGTCATATACATGTACCATGTCACATTTTAACGCCTGGAACTGCGCTATGCAAGTCGCAAATAAAATATAAGCTGTTAGCGTTAGACAAAATATCATGGTTGTTATTATACATAAGCAGATGTTCGTTTGTGATTCTGTAAATGACTAAAGTCTATAGACATAATTACAAGTGGATATCCTGTAGGACGTTAACATTGCATCTTAGCATTGACGTCAGCAAGTTTGGGTCAAAGACTACTCACAGCATATTAAACTAAAATGCATGTCCCTTCCAGGGTTCCGTACGTACAGTAAAATTCCGCTATTATTAAGACCAATTCTGAATTTAAAAGCTTATGTAGTAATTGGCAGTTATTGTTTCTGAATGTTTTCAGCATACATGCCCTGTGGTCGGTGACAACATTTGGGACTGTTCAAAAGTGGTCTTAAAGACCACTTTTGAACAGTCCCAAAGGTGGTCTTAATATAGGAATTTTACTGTAGTTTTTGGTGGAAGAGGGATCTCGCGTGAAACTGTACTTTTCGCATTGCCTTTGTAAACAGAAATTACAATTACATGTTAGAACCGCCCCATCGAGGCGGTTTCAATGTGTTCCCACAATCTCTGTCTTGGAGCGGACACTCTTAATAAACGTGACTTACCTGGGGATTATAGAGTCTCTTTACACTGTTTAAGTTGTTTTTTGTTTCAGACTGTTCATTCATGGTGTAGTGAGAATATTCAAATAAATTAAAAAATTACCATCAACAAAAATTTTCCGGTTATACTTTTGATAGTAATCACATATCTGCTCAAAACATATATTATGGGTACTCGTTAGAACCGCCTGGCGGCACAAAACATGGATTATGGGTACTCGTAAGAAGCGCCTCTGTGAGGCGGTTCAACTAGTAAACACAATGTATGATTTTGAGCAGTAATAAGAAAAATAATGTGTACCCCTGCAGGTTTTATTATATAAAAGTGGGGATAAAGTGGTCAAAATTATATAGGCGTGTTTTCGTGATGAACCCATATGAGCCTAACGTCCCCTTAAATGAACACTGGCAAATAGAGAAGACGCAGATCAGACGCCGCAACCATGACGTCTGATCAGTTTCTTCACTGTTTGCTTAAAAAGAAGTACAGTAAACACGTCTAAAGCTTGAAATGGATCTATCCAAAGCTGTTACATGTAGATGTCATTTATGGATTAACAGTGTGATGGATAAATTGGCTTTTGTTACATGCAATTATGTTGTCGAGCTTGTCAGGTTTCACTTACAGTTCCAGATAATCCGTGTCAAGGGAAAGTGTGTTTTCAGACATGTATATACATAGTGAAGATTCAGATCCGCCTGGGTACTCAATCACATCAGGAAAACACGTCTATATAATCTTGATACCCTAGAAGCCCAGTTTTATATAGTAAAACTGGAGTTTACTGGGGTATACCTTATTTTTCTTATTTCTGCTCAAAATATAGATTGTAGTTACTCGTTAGAACCGCCTCGAATATAGATTGTAGTTACTCGTTAGAACCGCCTCGATGAGGCGGTTCAATCAAGTAACCACAATTTATATTTTGAGCAGAAATAAGAAAAATATCACAATTGTTCATCTTAAAATTTTTCGTTTTTTTCGGCAGTAAAGTTTACAACGCATTTGTACAGGCGTGTTTTTCGTAATGAGACATAACACGCACAATACGGGTGAATATAATTATAAATAAATACAGATATAGTAGAATAACAGTTACTTTTTTCTATATTTTATTACTTTTTTCATCTACATGTATTTTGGCATTTTCAAGCTTATTTATATTTACTATGTAAATGTGATGTTGACGTCACTAGTTGCAGTATTTAGCCTAATATGTAAGAACACCGACTCTTAATCACGAGGTCTTTCAGCGCCGTGGCTCCACGCTCGAGTCACATGTGAGACGCCAAGTTCTGCAGCGGAAAGTCAGGTGTATTTTTCTCCGGGTACTCCGGTTTTCACCCAATTCTGATTTACGATCGACACCAAAGCCAAATTAAAACAGCAGCATCGCGAGTGGGTTTGGCAAAAAATCGGCTGTAAAACATACACAACCAAATACATCACGAAAACACGCCTATATAATTTTGACCCCCTTGAACCCCACTTTTATATAGTAAAACTGGAGCCGCCTCGATGAGGCGGTTCTAACGAGTGCCCACAATCTATATTCAAGCTGAGCAGAAATAAGAAAAATATCACAATATTTCATCATAAAATTTTCATTTTTTCGGCGATTAAGGTGGCAATGTTTTTGTATGGGCGTGTTCGCGTAGTGATGTAGTAGGAGGGGTTAGTCCAAAACGAAAAGAGGTTAGAGTCAATACTCTTACCCATAAGGCAACGGAGGCTCGTTCATGTAAGCGCAGACTGACCATAGTCAAAAGGAGTGAGTGAGTGAGTTTTAGTTTTACGTCCCACCAACAGCTAAGGTCATACGGAGACGGGACCTCGGTTTAAAGACTCATCCGAAAGTTTGGAGAAGCCCGGGATCGATCCTGCGATCCCTGGTTTACAAGGCGAGTAGCGTAACCACTGCACCACGGAGGCTTCTATAGTCAAAAGGACAACACACGCTTGTGACATAGCATATATTTCTGTTTCCTCATTACGATATGACTAACACACCCGTGCGACATACCCAGCAGGCACTCAACGTTGAACTAACGTTGAAACAACGTTTTGTGCCTGCAGGGTAGTTCATTTTTCACATCTCCAAAATGGCTACTATTCTGATAAACACCCATGATATTTTTTTCGGCGTAGCCGTTATGCTGTTGGTTTCGTCATTCCGTTGGCCAATAAAACACATGTTCGAGGAGATGATCGTTTCATTGGTCAATAGTTTGCATATTAAATAGTTACATGTACATTCAACAAATACGACAGTTTACCGAAGTGTCCATTATCTTCATTTCAACCAAGGATTTTTTTATCCATTTTCTACATGTGTGTAATAGAGACAGGTCAGTACCTTATTAATTTTATAGTGTTTTAATCTACCTCAGTTTGAATGAACAAACGGAAACGGTTTTATTTTGCATGGTGAAAAGTCAATCAGAATTTCTACTTTCGGTTTCCATACATGATTTATTTTAAACTGAAGTTGTCTCCCTTGATATTACCAAAGTTTATACATTCTGCGTCGGATGGCCAGGTGGTTTTTCTCCGGTTTTCGCCTACCGACTCGATATGAGTGAAACAATTTTGAAAGGGCCGTAAAACCAAAATAAAATTATTAAAAGAAAAAGAACAGTTTGAATTGATTACATCATTCTATTATAATATTTAAATTGATGTACTCCCCAGCAGGCACACGTCACTAGGGCAGCGTCAAGTCAACGTCGATGCAACGTCATGACGTTGCACCGACGTTGATGTTACGTTGCATAAACATCTAGACGTGATACTGACGTTGATGTGACGTCACAATTACGTTATGTGCCTGCTGGGTCAACCGTCGAAAAGGCGCTATGTTTTTTTTATTGGTAACTTGTTCCCCGCGCATGCACGTAGGAAAAGCAACAGCTCTTTCTGAGCCAATCACTACTTTTGGCTCCCCGAGGCATATATAGGTTAAGAATTTACATGCGTAAATAACATTTAACCTTTTGTGTACCAAATGGAATGTTCCTCCTCATATATAGCAGGCGTCCATTCCAAAATAAAGGGTTGTCATGTTGTTTTTTCTTCAAAAATTATTTGGAAATTTGTTAAACTTTTTGCAAACAGTTTAGGCCCTGATCAGACGCCGCGTTTTGCGTTTGCCAAGTACCCCTTTAGGGGTTTCTGGTACTAAATGGGTTAAACAATGTTGCCTTCCCTATGATCACCGTATAATACAGACCTGAAAGCTTACCTCTGTCTGTCCGTCCGTACGTCAGTTTGTCAGTCAGTTACTCAACAGGCAAGTGATTTTCTTTGCAAGCGTTTTCAGGATAATTTCATTTCCCCAGCAAAACGCAAAGAGAAACCATTGCAGAGTTTTCCTGTGAATAATGGCAAAACTATTAGCCTATTGGTCTGAGACTAGACGCTCTATATATACCCTAGCCCGACCCTCTCCAGCCAACTACTGTGAGACCTGAATGAATAATACATCACGAAAACACGCCAATATAATTTTGACCCCCTTGAACCCCATTTTTATATAGTAAAACTGGGGTTTCCAGGGGTATACATGTACCTTATTTTTCTTATTTCTGCTCTACAATATAGATTGTAGACACTCGTTAGAACCGCCTCGATGAGGCGGTTCTAACGAGTGTCTACAATCTATATTTTGAGCAGTAATAGAAAAATATCACAATTTTCATCTTAAAATTTTCATTTTTACGGCGATAAAAGGGGCAATGTATTTGTATAGGCGTGTTTGCATGATGCATAAAATTTTGGATTGCTGACCTTTGTTCTTTAATAGCTTTTTCCCTTAATGACCATTTGTCATAAATGAGCCCCGCCAATCGAATTTGTGTCTTCGAGCATTCCGTCATGACAAATTTTAACTGCGCATGCCCTGCCATTCAGAGTGGCCAGCAATATGGCTTACTGTCTGAAGGTTCGTCTTGATTCACTGCTTGTATGAGCGAGCAGCGAAGGTTCTGGCGAGACTGCGCGGATGCGCAGGCTCGCCTGAACCTTCGCTGCTCGCATAGACGATAAGTACCAAAATCGCTTAAAGGGGCCCTTATACATGTATAATTGTGTTTCTAGTGAATTATGTACGTTCTGCTGTGAAAAGCTGCGTTTAGAGACAAACATATCGTTAGGGGCAGTGTTTTAAAAACACCGTTTTCCAGTTCAATGTTAAGATATGACAAACCTGTAACACTGAGGGTATCTTTGCATTTTTCGCTCGCCTGAACAACATTCACGAACAACCCATTGATATCAGCAAATGTTTAAGTTTTACGTCAAACTTTTTTCTTTTCAAACAGTTTTAGTTGAGTCCACATAAGGCAGTATTCGTTGTCGCACCTGCTATAGCAGGGGAATTTTAGAGGTGAAAGTTTCCGTCCGTTTGTCTGTTCGTCCGTTCATCCGTCTGTGCACCTAAGTCCACCATAGGGACAACCCTAAAAGTTGACCCTAGAATTTGTGTTCAGCACTCTAAAACAGTAAAAGACGAAGTATTCATTTATATTTGTTTTTCATATACTTGAGATCACATGCTCTTCAAATTAGGTCGATTTTGACCTCGACCATTGACTTCGACCTTACCCTAGACAGGCGGGACACCCCCTCTGCAATGTTATTTTTTCTCACGTGACTGTTGGTTTGTTTGAATACAGTAAACCAGTTCATAGCTAGACAATTGTTGCTAAATCACTATCGTAACTCATTTTCAAAAGAACCTTCCAATTAAATCTACGCCGCATATCTTTTTTAAAGATATTTCTTGTTCTTATTATACTGCAAACATAGGTTGGTTTGGTTTGGGTTTTACGGCCCTTTCAAGATTATTTCACTCATATCGAGCCTCAAACATAGGTTGAGGGTGTTCATTAGAACCGCTTCATTTGGTCAATGAGGCGGTTCTTACGAGTATCCACAACCGATGGCTTGGAGTAGGAGTCAGAAAAATAATGTATACCCCCGTAAACCCCAGTTTCCCAATATAAATTAGGTTTTAGGGGTGTTCACTTCACGAACTTGGTCACGTGATGAGCACCGAATATTTACGATTTATTTCTGCACCTAATATAGATTGTTTGTACTCGTCAGAACCGACTTAATGAGGCGGTTCTAACGGGTACCAACACTCTATACTTTGGAGCAGATATAATAAAAATATAATAAACCCCATTAAACCACCGGTTTTCTCTATCGAACGTGGGATTTACATGGATGTTCATAACACGAACTTGTTAGTATGATAGTTGGCTTGGGGACCATGTCCAAGGACATTTTTTTTCGACTATCGAGTATTATTAATTGACTATGATCCTGTATTGATCGGAGGTCATCCGTATTAACACCAGATTAACCAATGTTAACCGCAGGGCAAGTGAAATAAGGTTGAGATAAAAAAAAAAAAAATCAACAATCATTTTATTTTTAATTGTGTCGATTAATAAAATTGTCATTAATCAAGTAATTTCGTATTGCCTAAGTTACATGTACAGGCCCGAGGTCAGCTGTATTGGCCTCGGCGTTCGGCCTCGAGCCAATACAGCAGACCTCGGACCTATAACTAGGCGAATGCGAAATTGCTTGATCAATAACATTACATTAGTAACAAAGCCTTAAATAATATTACCACTTCCTCCGCTTGGGTAACAGTGTAGGTGGTTCCACTGTATACCATGTAATCACGCAGAGGAACGGAACAAAATGTCAGATTTGATTATATTTCCCTCGTCTTAATGAGCTGTTTACTGTGTTTCCTGACAGAGGCGTCAAGCTTAAGAAAACCGTACAGTAACTATATTCTGCTAAAATGAAAATACGTACATGTGATTAACAATATTACATATCGGTATACGTTTTCAACTGACCATCACGAAAACACGCCTATATTATTCTGACCCGCTTGAACCCCACTTTTATACAGTAAAACTGAGGTTGACAGGGGTAAACATTATTTTTCTTATTTCTGCTCTAAAATAAAGATTGTGGGTACTACGATGAAGCGGTTCTAACGAGTACCCACAATCAATATTTTGAGCAGAAATAATTTTCTTTTCCGTGGTAAAATTTACTATGCATTTGTACATGTATAGGCACGTCTTCCTAATGTTTTTCGCCTTCCATGTAATTTTGTAGCTTTAATCTGTTGCATTTCGTACTTCTGTGACTGGTAATTTTAATTTAATTTAGTTGTGTTTTCACTGCTCGGCTGTTTACCATGATTTCTGTGAGCTTTGTACTTGTTATTTGAGATGATATAATTAGAATAAAAAGCACCGTAAACTCATTTACACATAGAGAAAACTTGGATCTATAAAGTGGTATACTATTTCCCTTATTTCTGCTCCATGACGGAGGCTACGGCGGTTCCAACGCGCGATCACAAACAATTTTAGTAGTAGTGTCTCCCTTTGTTGTCTCTTTGGTGATGACACCCTTTGTTGTGTCTAAAGGGAGCTGTGGGATAATTATATCGAGTCCTGATCATTGCCTTCACTTCTATTTTGTAGCAAACATATTACAATGGCTACAAATTATATGAAGACAAAATATGATAATTTAAGGGGAATGGATTTTCCCGCCATTTTTCAAAGGGTGTTAACTTTCGGGTCTTCCTGTTTGCTTTTTCTATAAACTCTGTCCCACTGAAATAGGGGTCTGTTCTTAAAGGAAAGAATTTGCTCCTCGGGAGCAAATTCTTTCCTTTAAGAGTTGTCCGCTGTTGATATAGGAGACAAAATCCTTTTGCAGAAGTTGTCTACCCTAAAAGTGTATCCACCCCTTTAAGATACATAAAAAATGCACTATGTCAACTGGCGTGTTATAATTTGGGCGGTTTTAGTAATTGTGTGTGACTGTTTCAGGACATTGTATTTTCTTTTTTTTTAACATGACATTATATTGTCACTTTTATGCCTCGAGTTTCTATGTAGAAAATTTCAAGACTTTTCTACTCTGATGATCTCTGATCCTAGAAACCTCGAAAGAACGTTATGGAAATTGCTTTTCTGTCAATAAGCTTAAATTTCATGCCCGGAGTGAGATTCCAATGTATGTGGAAACAGCTTCTAGAAATGACCGATATATCATATCACGGATTTTTATCAGAGAAGTAGCAATTTTGGAGTTGTGAAGAAATACACTTTGTCACACGGGTGCGTACATGTAGCTAGAAACGGTTAGGACAGATCCATTTCCAGGGGCTCGGTCCGTTTCATTTGTTGCAAAGTTAACATAAATTCTTGATTGGAGTGCTTCCATTAACAAGTACTTCTTGAAATGCAGCAATTCTTACACGAAGATTTTACATGATCTTCTAGCATTTCAGCAAGAAAATGTTGCACATCAGATTTTGATTGAGAGCATAAAGATTGACTCTGATTATCTTACATACTCGAATACCATATAAAAAGATCAGCTGGTGAATATTATTAGGTTGCGTAAAGAATTTAGTGGACGCTTTGTATGGGAAGTTGTGTTTCAAACTTGCCAACTTGTACGGTTTGCTGTGCCCTGACCGTGGATATACACACTCAATATGCTCACTGGGAAGACGTATAACTGCTATAAGCACTTTAGTCACAAAAATTAATATGAAGCTGTCCACAGGATATCGTTTTATTATGTTTCTGATTTGGTTCAAATGCAGTTCACCAGGACAGAAAACATATTTACAATTCATCCATATAATGCTCTGTTTCTTGACACGGCATTATTATGGATGAATTGTAAATATGTAGTTTGCGGGTTGAAATATTGTCAAAATAATGTAAATGACATAAAATCGGATTTATAAGGGCACTACATGAGCATATTTACATGTACGTGATGAAAATGAAATGGGATAAAAAC